>APFE031075225.1:0-13330 GCA_000404065.3 Pinus taeda | reverse complement strand
TATTTTCTACTACAACCTTCTGCTAAGTAGTTTATTTCATTTCCATTTTGCAATTTCATTTCCGCAAAAGTAGATTAGACATTTCCCGCTTTCATAGATTAGAGTTTCAATTCCGAAATTTCAATTCTGCAAGCGTAGATTAGCATTCTGTTTTTGCAATTTCCATTCTGCAAGCGTAACTTAGCATTCCATTCATGCAATTTCATTTGAGCAAAATATATTAGTCATTTCTTGCTTTCATTTCAATTCTGCATTTTCATTTCATTAAGATAGTTAGTTGCAATTCAATCTATTTTAGTTTTGTAGGTACAAGAAGAAAAATACAAAAGTCAACTAAAAAGATTTCATTTCATGCCTGGTAGGAGTAGAGATAAGTTAGAAAAATACTTGCACAACACCCGCCATTGCTTCACACAACCAACCTTCTCTCTTCTTTGATGGCTGTGATTAAGAAGAACCCCTGGGCGGACATCAAAGAATATTTAAAGAACCTCTAGGGGAGGAGAAGAAAAAATTCCACTGTAGCAAATGGCTACAAACAGAAATGTTTGGAGTAGTACCTTATCCAAAAATGAATTTGGAACTCAGATGGAAGATTTCAAAAGTGATATGAGGCAATTTCTTGCCATGCAACTGGATACCTTACAAATCCAAAAGAAGCAAGAGGAAGCCAAGATGGCTTTGGTCATCTTTTGTCCCAGGTGCACTAGAAAGCATCCTAGGAACAAATGTCCATTGTACTCCATAGAAGTGTGTTTTGTCTGTGAAGAATACCATCCTACAGATTAGTGCCCTTCCTTGCCTGGAATCAAAGCTGCATATCAAAGGGCCAAAGAAGTCACTGAACCACACTATTTCATGAACCAAAGGAGGTCACATGGACCCATACCTTACCAGCAGGAACTGCAAGGGGCATCCCAAACCTATTACGACCCCTATCAAGCCACTTTCATGCCTTCTTGGGGTCCCCCTGCTCATCCTTCCTGGTTCACACCTCCTCCTTGTTCCTTCACAGATCCAAATTATTCTCCTCCAGTTGCTCATTCATTTCACTCTTATGTTCAGCCATAGCCTCAATGGAATATACCTCATCAGGGGTGGAGACCCCAGTACAACACTCCTTTCACTCATTTTCCTCCACCGCCTGCTCATCCACAACCATCGCCTCCTGCTCCACCAAGGCAACCCCAAATGTCTGCCCAACCACAACCCCATCCACATCCATCTCAAATATACACCTCCACTCAACCACCCATACCACCATTCCCAAAACCATACAATGGAGTAGCTCAATCCAATTGCAAAGCTGAGGCACACCATGTCCAAAGGACTCATCTTGAACTCAATGATCTTCACCAAAGCTCAGGAAGAGTGTTGCAAGACGGAGATTATATGACAACATTGAAGGACCAAAGGCAAAAGAAGATTCAAAAGAAAAGATCAAAGAACCATGGGCTGCACTTGATGAAGAAAAGAGATCAGAATCAGAGATTGAGAAAGCTCCCTCATGGTTACCATCAAATCCTCCATGTATTCAAGAGAAAGATCAACAAAAAGAGGAAGATGAGAAAGTCATGGTAGAAGGTGACATGAAACATGATCCAGATCAGCAAAAGGACCAAGGATATCAGAGCTATATTGAGGTATGGTTTCAGACGGTCACTGATTTTCAGCGGTACTCTCTTCCTCAGCTATGTTTGATCCCTTCAAAGTCAGATCATTTGGTCTCTGAAATCTGGATAACTGTCAAAGCATGCATTTCAAGCCTCCGCATCATTTTTTCTCTAATATCGATGTGCACATGGTTCCATTGGAAGTATTCTTACACTTGAAAATGATTTTGTTTTTCAAGTAGGGTAGGGTAGAAAAAAAGAGAAAAAATGAAAATGAGAAGAAAATAAAAATCTAAGGTGAAAACCTCCTTGGAGGCGCCTTAGATTGGCTCCTTGATTGAAAACCTCCATGAGGTGGTCAATGGGTTGGAAAAAATAAGAAAATAAGAAATAAAAAAGAGAAAAATAAAAAGTGAATAAGATCCCTGGGTGAAAACCTCCCTTGGAGGCGCCCAGGGCAGGCAATTAGGGTGAAAACCTCCATGAGGCGCCCTAGTTGTTTTTCAAAAAAAAAGAGAAAAAGAAAAAGAAAAATAAACCTAATTTCCATTGAATAAGTTCAGGTTGCAGCAAGGACATTGCAGGTCAGGAGGATCGCTCAAAACAAAGACAGAGGAAGTTCTGTGCCTTCTACAGGAAGTTCTGTGTTTTCTACAGGAAGTTCTGTGTCCTCTACAGGAAGCCTACAAACAAGCCAAAACCAATCTCGAAAGAGGAAATGAAGGCTAGGAATATGTCCATGAGGCCTGCAAGCATCCACGTTTCCATCCCTCACCCTTCTCCATCATTATTTCCATCTCATTGTGCTTCTTTCCTCAAAACTGTGTGTTCTACAGGAAGTTCCTGTAGAAATTACAGGATTTCTACAGGAAGCTAGAAATGGATTTCAAAAAAAGGTAGTTTGGAAAACATGCTAGCTTCCTTAAGGGTTTAGAAGTCCTCCTGCAATCGTCAAACTCCTCCTCCATCATCTCCATGGCTGCATCACAACCCATGCTCAATTTTTCTTTCCATGCAAAAACTTGCAGAATGCTTTGAAGAAAAAAATACATAGAACAAAATTTGTTTTTTCCCTAGCTTGAAAACCGTGCATCCATTTGCAAAACTGTTACAGGGGGAGTTGTGTAGGGATGATGGCAACATGCCCGAGCAATTTCATCCAATTCTGGTGCACGGTTTCCAAGAAATCCGCCTCCATCACCGTCAACCATTTTTGCATTTTCTCCATATCTATGCATCCATTTCAAAACCTATTTCATGGGGAGATGCATATGGGTGATAGTAACCTACCCAAGCAGTTTCAACTAATTATGATGCACATTTTCTGAGAAATTGATCTCTGTAATCTTCAACCATTTTCCGTTTTTCTCGAAATCTGTGCATCCATTGATCGCAATTTTGCTATGGGAGGTGGATAATGATGACAGGAACATGCTCAACAAGTTTCAGATCGATCCAGTCTATCGTTCGGGAGCAATGGCGAAAACAAGTTTCTGTCCTGTGAAAATTCAACATTAGCAGCTTGAGGGTGCAGATTTGGACGTGAAGCCAACTCCTACAGTGTGGATTCGACCAAAGGATACCTGCACAAGAAAGCATCCATGAATCAGTAGCCAAGCCATCATGCAACCACTAAAACAAATGCATGCAGCAGCAAAAAGCACCTCACAGCAACCATTCAACTTCCAAGTATGTGACTAAAACTTGTTCCTCTATTGCATGAATCTAATTGAAGAACTGCATGAACGAATGGAATGGTGGGATTAAGCCACGAATCTAGCAAGGTTAACCAAACATTGCCTTCTCTAGCGCTCAGCCGGAAGTCATGCAGTACACGTGGACAGTCGACTCACGTGAAAATTAAAACAACCAGGAGTGTTGGTCATTTAAACCTTAGTGCAATTGATGCCAGTGATTACAAGGGGAAAGCATATAGTTCATGAACAACACTACCATATGCATGTGGCCACGTACACCTAGCTACTTCACTCCCTCACCACAAATCACACAGCAATTACAAAAATGCTCGACTGACTCTCACCACCCTCTGTTCAACTACGGTCATAACTGGAGCACGCATCCACCACGTCCAGATCAGTTAACCAGTGGTCCTCTGCAAGATTCCTGCCTAATTTCTCGAGATTTCTGTCATTTTTTAAAAAAAATTCCCACCTATCGGGCTTTACAGGAAGTGCAGTTTCGTTCTACAAGAAGTCTTCTACAGGAAACGCAGAAAACAACCATGCAGAAAGAAAACCTAGGATTTTTGGCGAATTTCAAGCTCCAAACAAGGTAGGATCAGGGAAAATTTGTTGTGCACGAATTGTTGGTGCAAAATGGTGAATTGAACACAGAATTATATTAAAAAAATGAGAGGAAAAGTCTACCTGCACATTGAAAAAAGGTGAAAAGTCTACTTGCATATTTTCTGAGTTCTACACAGCTCTTCTTTCCCTCTGCATTCGAAGTCTGGCTTCTTCTTTCTCACCTTCTTCTGAAAAGAGAGATGCAACCATAGGAACTAAGCCTGTGTGAAAGAATGAATTTTCAAGACTGTCCACTTTCTAGAAGAAAAGAACTATGTTATTTGTTCTCTGATCTGTCAAAAAAATTGATTTCTTTTCAAAAACTAAGAAGCAAATTCAGGTTGGAAAAGTTTGAAAAGAGAAAAAATTGGAAGTTGTTGTTGTGAAAAACACGAAAATTCCAGGAGCTATAACAAGTTTACAAGAGGGGAAATGAGTTATCTTTTTAGAAGAAAACACGGGTTTTTGCAAAATTTCTGGCTTCAAGAGAAGAAGAAAACAAACAGTTTTATTTGTTGCATGTTTATGCAAAAGAAGTGATGCAATTCTAGGGAAGAATCAGGCCTGAAGTATGTGAAAAAACCAATGATGAGGGAGCACAAATCATTCAAGCAAAGGGCAAAAAAAAGAAGAACATAAAAGAAAAAGGCTACAGCAGAGAAGGCAAAAGCTAAACAAGATGAGAAGAAAGCCAAAACAGAAGGAAGCAAGCTAACAGAGGCAGAGAAGACAAAAGAAGAGGAAAAATGAAGGAAGAGCCACATCCAGCCAAGCAGACCAAAACAGTTTCTACAGGAAGCATGAAAACCGTTTCTACAGGAAGCCAAAAAACAGTCAGCACAGGACTTTCTACAGGAAGTCTAGAAATAGAGGAACAAAAAGGGAAAATCGCCCGAGATTTTGGCCAGGGAGGCAACAACCATGCTTGCCACCATTAGCACACCTCCAAGACCAAAAACTAAGAGAAAGAGGTAAACCTCCATGTACTTTAAAGTGAAAAAGGAGCACACGCATAAAAGTGGGCAGACCCAAACCATAATCAAAAGACCAAATTGTCATTAAGGACACAAAAGCTAAACAAAAGGAGGAGCCTCCTTCAAAGATATCCATCAGCTATGAACGGGGAAGCCTAAAGACATCCACCTAGAGAGAAAGAATGAAAATGTTGGACACAAAGGCCTCTCTACAGGATGCTGAGACAGTTCTACAGGAAGCTGAGAATTCTCTAGGAAAAGGAGCACAGACAGTGGGAAGAAGCAAAGAGAAAAGCATGGTTTGATGATCGAGAAGAGGACGTCACTTTAGAAGCTTGGCATGACAGGGAGGCCACCAGGGCCATCAGAGATGAAGAAATAGATTAGTTGCTCAAAGGATGAGCAACACTTTCAGTAGGGGGGTTATGGTGAGCCCCAAAAATGGATAATTATATGGGCTCATTCAGCCTCCTAATTCAACTTAATCCTCCATTCTCATTAGTTTATTGCATGTTATTTATTATATTTATGTTAATAGAGTGAATTGGGTTAGTCATTATGCCAACAAGTCTAATGGGTACTTTGTGCAGTGTTATGGTCAATTTTGAGACAAAATCAAAGGTTTTAATGAGCACTTAGCAGCCAAATTCGTGGAAGAACAAGGGAGAGGATTTTTAAGAAGGTGTCCCCTTCATTTATGGGCCCTTACCTCGAATTCTCCACCATCATCTCGGAGTTCAAGGGCCATCAAATCGATTATCACAAGGGCAGCCGAGCAAGTCAAGTAGGACTGCTATTAACTGCAAGTTTTGGGCAGCCGAGTCCTTAAAGTTTAGGACGACTGTTGGGGTCCTCAATTTGTATAAATAAGAGGGCTTAGGACCTCCTTTTGGTTAGCCACTAGTTAGTCACTTTGTAGGCAGAAGTTAGCTAGTTTGTAGTTCAGTTTTTAGGCAGTAGTTTAACTCTGCATTTCAACACATTTTCAAGTTTTCCTTGTGGACAATTTTTGGAATGTAACTATTCTTTTAATCAATAAAGATGAATCCAGCTTTGCAGCAACTCTAATCTCTCTTAGGAGGCTATAGCTCTTGGGGTTGGGCCCATCTCAAGTGCCCAGTACCTCCTTTGTTTACTTTCATGTGTCTTTGCTGCATTCTCAAAATAAAATCTGTTATTTAGATTTAAATCTTGTTTTGTTATTTGGGTTGCTTTTGATGGTTAAAGTAGCTTTTCATGGTCATATTTAGTTGATAGGTTAATAACAGGGAAAAAGATTCGGAAAAAGGCCAACGAGCACCTTTGATTTCACCTCTCCCTCATAGGATCAGGGGTTGGGATCAAAGTGACCTTGCTGCCCCAAAAAAACACTATTTTTGCTTTGCCATGCAATCACTAGTGTACGATTTTCATTTGCAAAAGTTGGTTACATGTTCAGATCTTTGAATGCTTCGTTGCATAGTTAATATACATGGTTTCCTTGCAAATAAAGCTTCTATTCATTCTCTTTACTGTTAGCTAGATTAGGTTAGGTTGGCATACATAAGTCTTTGATTTTCCAAGTCCTTGTTTGTGTCGTTTGAAAAGTAACTTGCAGAGCGCCTATCATACTTCTCCATATGCCCATACTCCATCCAACGTACCTGCTTCATCCTCCATTTTAGATCCTTGCCTTACCTTTGCCACGTTCCCTCACGTTGACCTACTTTCCATATTATTGTGTAGCATTGCCTTATCTCTTGAACAAATCCAACCGTCCTTATCACTCCTCGGCTCCATCCACCAAAACCTAGACCTTCTCACACCCTTATCCAACCTCCATACCCACTTCTCCACCTTTCTTTACCCATCGACCCTCTAAAACCCATTTTCGGAACATCCTGTAGAAATTACAGAACATCCTGTAGAATTCCAGAACATCCTGTAGAACCCCTGCAAACTTCCTGTAGAAGCTCACAAAAGCGGTTTCTTGATAGCAAAACTTTGCGAAACTCTCTGGAAGGGTGCTAGGGACCCCTTAGGCCCTCTTCAAACCTTACCAACCTCCTGCAAGAATTTCCTTTCACCAATCCACCTCTGCACAATCAAAAACAGTTAAAGCACATGCATGATAATTCTGACAACTTATTCAAAAATACAAAAAGATGTTTTCTTCAGATAGTGATAACTTGGACACATGCATTTTACCTTCCTAGAAGTCAATGGCATCTCTTTCCGTAGCTTGCATCCTCTTTTTCGCATCAGTAGGGCTAGTTGGTAAAATTAGGGTTTGCTAGGGTTTACGTTTCCTTTCAACTTTCCAGTTTCTTTTTGCAAGTAGATTAGCCTTCTTTGAGTTAGCTTTCGTCCATCAGTTAAAAATATTCTTGTGAGAGCTCATAAATGTTGGCTTAAGCTCTTAGAGGACTTGTGCCAGCTGATCAAGTGACAGCCGCAGCAAGAGCTAGTACTTGTGCATACAACACCATCGCTTCCAAGTTTGTTACGAACTATCGGGTTGATAAAATTAAAGCAGGGAGTTGCAAGAGTTGCAACATTATTGCTGCAATATTGGGGCTCACCAACTATAAAAAAAATTCAAACATTATGTTTAAAAAAAATTAGATGATAAATATCATATGAATTCGAAAATGTCAAACTCATATGCCATTGGATAGAGGATTCCTTCATTAATCCAACATGATCAACTTTATCACTTAAGGACAAGTTATGCCCTAAGTATGCCATCGTACAAAATGGTGTTGCAGAGAAATCTGCAGAAGGGTGATAAAACTATGATTTTTAGGACCTCAATTCTCGATCGATATCTTAAGCTATAAATTCGAGTAGCTCAATCGAGAGTTTAAGAAATCCTCGATCAAGTCATTTACGTGGTTAACCAATGACTCGATCGATCCATTGTAAAACTAAAGTTTTCCAAATTTCAAAGAGATTTTATTTTGAGGGATAGGATCCTTATGTGAACCCTATATATTTAGAATCAAGAAAGATCTAAACTTTAATCCATTAATAATTTAACCAAGTTCATATAATATTATTTTACTTAAAATAGAAACTCAACTAAATCTAGGTTATGAACAACATTGAAATTATTTTATGTTATTAATAAATGCCATGTGTCAGTTTGATATAAAGCATGGAAATAGTTACACACATGTTTCATATTGAATTATAAAAAGTGCAACACACACACACACACACACACACACACACACACACATACTGTTATGACTAAGCTATTGTAGATAACCTCAAAAGAGATAAAATTGAACAAAACTTAATTGTAGTTCACATCTTGACATCTTTTAAAATTGAATAAAACTTATTTCAAGCATTTTTGAGTTTTTTTATTGAACCTTAAGATAAAGAATTGATTGAAATACTTGGATAGCTAAGTAAATTTAGGAAAGTTCATAACATTATATACAATTAAAAAAATATTATCATATATTTTTTTTTGACCTATGTTAAATTCCAAAAAAACTGACTTATATCTTATTATGACTAAGCTCATGTAGATAATCTCAAAGGAAATGGTATTGAATAAAATTTATTTGTTGATTAGAAGACATCTTTTAAAATTGAATAAAACTTGTTTCAATTCCATTTGTGTTTTGTAATTGAACCTTGAGATAAGGAATTGATTGAAATACTTAAAAGCGCTGACCATGCAATGGGATATTGGTTGGTCACAAAAAAAATTATATATAGATTTTTAATATAATATGGATGACTTTAAATTCAAATCCTTTTTTTTAAATCATTGTAATAACATACATGCTGATTGCACTAAAAGGCACTTTCTACAAGTGAATATAAAGTGTATTTGTAATTATTTCCATATTCAGTATTAAATTGATACAGGATATATTTTAGTTCATTTTAAGTATCAAAGTGAATTGTATCATAATAAGATTGTACTTATATCATGTTATGACTAAGCTCTTGTAGATGACATCAAAAGAAATAAAATTGAATAAAACTTATTTGTTGTTTACAAGACATCTTTTAAAATTGAATAAAACTTAGTTCAATCCTGTTTGTGTCTTTTAATTGAGCCTTGAGATAATGAATTGATTGAAATACTTAAAAGAGTTGGCCATGTAATAGTATATGGGTGGGTCACAAAATTTTCCATATATAGATTTTGTGAATTATAATACGAATGACTTTATAATTCAAATAATTTATTTTTAAAATCATTGTAATAACATACATGTTTATTGCACTAAAATACACTTTCTACAAGCCAATATAAAACATATTTGTAATTATTTCCATGCTCAATATTAAATTGATACATGATATATTTTAGTTCTTTTTAAGTATCAAAGTGGCTTGCATCATAGTAAGATTTTACTTATATCATGTTATGACTAAGCTCTTGTAGATGACCTGAAAAGTAATAAAATTGAATAAAAATTATTTCAATTTCATTTGTGTTTTTAAATTGAACCTTGAGATAGCCAAGCAAATTTAGGAAAGTTCATAAAATTATATAAAAATTATAGAAACATATATCATTAACGTTTTTTGGTATATTAAATTCCAACGCATATATGACTTAAATATCGTGTTATGACTAAGCTATTGTAAATGATATTCAAAAGAAATAAAATTGAATAAAACTTATTTGTTGTTTACCAAGCATCTTTTAAAATTGAATTTAAAACTTATTTCAATCCTATAATTTGTGTTTTTTAATTCAACCATGATATATTTTAGTTCATTTTAAGTATCATGACTTGCATCATAATAAGATTGTACTTATTTTCTTGGTCTATGAAACTAGAAATCAAAATTGTTACATTTTTAAATAAAAGTTCTACTATATAGAAAATAATTTAAAGTAGTGAAATAATTAACATATCCATAAAAGAAATAATGAATGTATCAATAAAGTGTCCATATGAAAATATATGCAAATTACATTACATGAACATCCATAAACTAAAATAATATTCATGTACATCCATAAATTGTCCATGTATGAAAATATACAAAGTATGTATCACATGTGAATTTTCCCTATGAGATGGGTTTGAAAATATACAAATTATCCACTCTAAACCACTAGAACTCCTATATGAGTTTTGCTATGCAAAGTAATAGTCCATAATCTAGTACTACAATATAACACATTCAAATTCAAATTATTTAGATCGTTATTTGTACAAAATAAACAATATGGGAATAAATGATTTTGAACCACATTTAATTACATATATGAATCTACTAACCTTACTCGATTACAAATACAAGTCAGGTAGGATGGGTGTCTGATCAATATGTGTTTGGTGCTCCCTTGCCTATGGCTCAACGATTGGGACCTACATTGATAGACCTACATCATCAATGCCTCCATACCCAGTATCCCACTCATGCGTCCACATAATTGTAAGATTGAAAACACTCTGCATATGGTATTACGTACACAATGGAAAATACAAGTTATAATTAGTCTACGAATTAATTAACATGCATGTAACTTTATAAAAAAATGTTGAAATCTTAGGAATAAAAAAGTTTACATAAATTGTTGGTCAATGTGATTGTACATAGTGACTCTCCTCTACATGAGTGGTATGAGGTGGATGTGGAGGAGAATCCATGGGAACATGTATAGGTGGAGGCTCCTCTGGTTGATCAACTTCCCCCTTGGATGACCTCAAAATATCATCCATGTAGTTGGGTTGTGTCTACATGTTATCATGAAATTATTAATATAAATGCAATATAATACAAATTAAATTAATAGAGTCAAGATTTTCGAATATATTTACCTCATCTGTGTCATGCTGACTATGCACCCTCTAAGTGTCACAGATGGCATCATGACACATACATGCATATGAAAAAAGTTGTTCAATGGATAGACTTGTGAGATATGAATCATCATATAATGGAACTAGTGGGTCATGAGGAAATGATGGTAGTATGCTCATCTCTCCACGCAATGCAACATGTGCACTAGACAATGTCATCTGCATGTTATATGCAATGGTATGGCTGGTCTCAATGTTGAGTTGTGACAACTCCTCTAACTCCGTCAACAATACCACACTTCAAGATGGTAGTGGAAACAAAATCATAGGTGGTGGTACATTCCCAAGGTCCCTACAAGCCCCGTCACGATCATAGGTACATCCCAAGTCAGTTCCATAAAACTCAGATCTGGTGCTGGTGTAATTTGACCTCATATATAGCATGATATCCACATATATATTCTTTACAAAGTAAATGGGTACCTCTTCATGATGGGGAACTAGCCCCAAGATCTAATGTATCGATCATAAACAAAAAGGGTTGCATCATCATTCTTAAAATATTTGAGTGGAATCAAACCTTGATGTCTAGCATAATGCTCTGAAGGGATGTCGAACAATTCCCCATGAAAATCAATGTCCTTGGTGGCATCTTTCACCACCTTCCAAGTATGTGGCCCTCTAACCTATAGCCTTGTAATCATATGTATGGAATGTAAGAGGTGGCTTTGTGGGCCTGCCCTTTAGTATGTCTCAATCAACCTATCGATGCTCTCCAACACCAAAGAAAAACTACGCCTAGTAGGCGAACTATTAAATATTTTTACCCAACTCTCGTGTGATCCCTTTATGTTGGGCCCTTACATCCTCTAGTGTGATATTGGTTGTAGCATTGTCCCATGGAGGGATCGATGTTGTACTATGATCCTCATATTCACCCTACTGAGGGTCTACAAGTTATAAACATAATTTATATATATATATATATATATATATATATATATATATATCTATATATATATATATATATATAATATATATATATATAAGCATAATAACATATACATTAAATTCAAACACATCAATTGAAGATGATTTAAAAATTAAAGACAGTTTCAAGACATAACCACATAAAGTTTAAAGAGGAATTAAAAATACATGAGATGTACCTACAACTAGTGAAGAAGGTCCACTACCTATAACATGATCATCCACAGAGTCAAAAACACTATCTTTGACACTCTGACTGGTGTCGAAGCCAGGGTCTATGAGTGAAACACCCACTATAGTTGGGTTATGTGATCTATCACGAGCTCGACCATGTATAGCACATCCCCCCACACTCTGACGCCCTATAGTTGGGGGGCGTATAGGAGATATCTTTGCATATTATATATAATTCATATAAACTAATCCAAGAAAACATTGTTGACTTAGAATGAATGTTGATAAGAAAACCATTTCGAAACTCAAGCAGAATAACCTTGCATGAAGTCCTAAACTTTAGAGTCCTTTTTTTGATAATTTATCAACAAGCGTATTGAGTTCCATGTAAACACAATCAAAATAGACGATCAAATCTAACTTCATACTCTTTCCAATTTCTAAATAATGTATTTTATTCATAGAGCATAAATATGTAAATATATGTAAAAAATTAATAAACCTATTTGCAAAACTAATAAAATTTCATGCCAACCAAATAATCTATAAGACAAGTTCTTATATTGTTTTACTTTGACACATGACATGTACTAGGAGCAAGCACATGAAGACAATGTTTCTAGTAGAACATACTACATAATGAAACAATATGGTACAAATTAGAAAAGAGTCAAAATTCTTTTATCCACTTTAAATGCACTTTACATCATGGATTTATTGTATGTATCAATGACACATTGTTGAAACTTGAAAAGATATATATATATATATAATATATATATATAATATATATATATATATATATATATATTTTAATATTACAAATTTTGTTTTTGAATGTTATTCCAAGTTCTTATTAATGTCAATCATAATTACTAATAGTTCATGATTAGTTATTCTACCCTACACCATGATTATTTTTATGTAGGATCGAATTAAATAAAATCAATTATTAATATATGAAGTGAAACTTATGTAACAACCCCAAAATAAATATCTAATTAACTTATTAACATTAAATTTAAATTAGAGTGGCCCTTACTTAGCCAAATAACATATAATTAATTAAGAAAATTCAAACTATGAAGAGGGCTTACCTGTGCTTATTTGTGGTAGAAGTAGGCTTACCGCAACAAGGTTTTGGGGATGACTCTCCACCCAACCATAGGCTCAATTGCGCAAGGATTTGCTACAAATGGCCACCCCCGAGCCCTCAATCAACGTACTACTGCCAATGACTCCTAAGTCTTAGAACACCATTCTCCCAAGAGAATGAAAGATAGAATCTTGGAAAGATGGAATGCAAGAATGCCTCTCATCTTCCCCACCATCTATTAAATAGAGCAACATTGGAAGGGGAACCACATGCACACACTCCATGTGTCTACATGCACTTTGATTTTTAGCTTTCTTGTTTTATTTCTTTACTTTTCTTTTGATTTTTAGCTTTCTTGTTTTATTTTCTTCTTTTTGATAGCTTTACTGATTTTTTTATTGTTTTCTTTGTT
>APFE031075217.1:0-13874 GCA_000404065.3 Pinus taeda | reverse complement strand
AAGAGGGAAGCTCTGGAAAACCCTAGTTTTATGAGAAACTCAAATCGCTTCAGACCTAGCAGCGCACAGACCTCGGTTTGCAGCATTGTTCAAAAAGGGTCAACAGCTGACAAACCGGATGGAGGCAGAGGGGTCCATTGGGACCCCTTCGTATAAACAAATAATCATGCAAAAGCAGAAGAAGAATATGAGAGAAGGAGTCAGAATCTCGGGATATGATGGCTCCAAGCAGCCTGGCGGGACAAACAAGAAGAAAAACAAGCAGAAGGTAATGATCAAGACAACAATACAAAAGTCAGAGGAGCAGAAGATGACAGGCTGGGAAACAATGAAAACAAAGCCACATCAGGACAAAAAATGACAGATAACAAGGGAAAACAGTCAAAAGAAGAACGGGAGAACGCATACAACTGACGGGAGAACAAAGGAACGAAAGGGGACACAAACTCGAGCCATAACAAGCACCCCACAACGAACAGGATCTGCAAACCAATAAAAACTAATAACCTAAGGGTTTTCATCACAGATCCGGAGATACAATCTTACTGAAAGCACATGACGGAACACACAGTCATTTGCAAGTTTATGGGCATGTGGCCCACAGAAAGGGCCCTATGTCAATGGATTAGACAGTAATGGAAGCCCAAAGGGGATGTCAGATTGCACCTGGGATCTAAAGGTTTCTTCACAGTGGTTTTCACCAACCTGGAAGATAAGGACAGGATTTTTGATGGAGGCCCATATTTCATGGCCTTAGCTGGGCTGTACATGCGACCATGGAAGGCAAACTTTACCGCAGAAAAAGAATCGTTTACTCAAGTTCCAGTTTGGATTAGATTATTCTCTCTCCCAATAGATTATTAGGGTTCAAATGCTCTCAAGCAAATTGGATATCGGCTGGGCACTTTTATCAAAGCCTCGGAGGCAACCCTGCAAAATAAATACACCTCATGCGCAAGAATATGTGTTGAAATGGATGTTTCGGGAGCACTGCATGAAGGGTTATGGCTTGAATATAGAGATGAAGACTACTTTCAGGCAATAGACTATCAGCAGATCCCATTTCGATGTCGCAAATGTCACGAACACAGAAATTTAATAAGGGAATGCCCAATGAACAAGAAGGAAGAAGACACTAAAACAGAGCAGGGGAATAAAGCTAAAGATAACTTCATCACACCAAAGTCAAGGCAGAGAGCCAATAGAAGAAGAATGAACAAGGCAGGAACAGGTAGAACCAACTACAATAATACTTTTAAGATATTAGATCCAGAATCAGAATCAGAGGATGGACTTAAAACCCAGGTAGCAGATAAGGAGCATAAGGGAAGGGAAGAACAAACCAGGACAACAGCGGAAGGGAACAAGAACATTAGCGAAGTCCAGATGCAGGAAAGACTAGAAGAGAAGGAGGAGGACAAAAACATGCTTACTAGCAATGGAGGAAGTGAAGATCTCGAGCTGGAGGAGGTGCTAGCCAGGGAAGGAATGAATCTACCAGTTATAGCTGAGAAATGGAAAACGCAAGGCATAGAAAACACACCGGAGGAAGAAATCAGGAAAGTAAATGATATGTTCATAGCAAGGCAGAAAGCAGAATTAGAAAAGCAGAATAGGAAGCTAGGTGTAGCAAAAGGGAGTGGTAACAACTCCAAAAGTCTCACATGGAACTCATCCAGCTCCAAACAAAAGAAAAGACGAGGTAGAAGGACAAATGGTGAGGCTCTGCAGGAGCTAGGCATGATAATGATCAACTCAGAGAAGATGAAGGCACTTAGCGCCTTCTTGTCCTACCTTTAAAACCTTAAGTTAATTATGAAGATCATATCTTAGAATGCCAGAGGGCTGAGCAGCCAAGCAAAACAAAGAGTCCTGAAGCGTAAATTTCAAAAGTTCAATCCGGAGATTATGTTCATTCAAGAAACTAAATGCAGCAGCTCCAGCATGACAAAGATAAACAAGAAGATGGGAAGGAATATAAATTATCTAGAAGTAGAAAGTCAAGGTAGAGAAGGCGGCCTCGCAACGCTATGGGATACAAGGGATATTCATGTGATCTCTGCCGAAGCGAATAAACATTTCATTGCTGTGGAAGCTCAAATCACAGGTAACTCTGAATCTTTCTTATGTGTTAATGTATATGGACCACAAAGAACAAAGGACAAAATAAGTTTCTTAAATTCCTTAAATAAACTCATTGCTAGATACCCAAGGTCTAAATGCATTATAGGGGGAGATTTCAACATGATAACTACCCTTCTGGAGAAGAAAGGTGGTCTAAGAAAACTAAACAAGGATACAAAGGCTTTCACTAGCTTCATTGATGATGTTAAATTAGTAGATATTCTCCCCAAGAGTGGCAACTTCACTTGGAATAACAGAAGAGGGGGAGAAAGATTGATTGCTTCCCGCTTGGATAGATTCTTGATCTCTGAGAATATCATAATAGATGGCATCACTGTAGAATCAGATATCCTCCCAACTGGAGGCTCGGATCACTCGCCAATTTCACTCACAATTGTGGTGCAGAGCACTCCGAGGAACAAACCATTCTGATTTGAAAGTTTTTGGCTGGATCACCCCAACTTCCTCGAGCTAGTGGAGAAATGGTGGTCCGAACCCCTAGAAGGAAAACGCTCCAAAATGTTTAACCTGCAGAAGAAGTTAAGAATCATCAAAGAAAAGATAAAGGAGTGGAACAGAATAGTATTTGGGGACATCTTTAAGGAGAAAACTAGGATAGAAGAAAAGTTGGAACAAATCCACAAAGACTGGGCTTCTGGGCACAGTAATGAGGAATATGTTGAGCAGGAGAAAACTCTAACTCATCAATGGTACGATCGGTGCAGACAAGAAGAAACCTTATGGAAACAAAAATCAAGAATCCAATGGTTAAAAGAAGGGGAGTAGAACACCAAATTTTTCCACATATCGACTCTCGACTACAGGAGTGCAAACAAAATTCTGGAGATGAAAAATAAAGATGGAGAACCACTGAAGAATCACCACGACATATCAGCACTACTCAGGGATCACTTCAATTCCATAGCTCAGGAACCGCATTTAGACAGAGAGGAAGCCATCAAGGAACTGCTAAAAGCCATACCCAAATCTATCAACTCTGATCAGAACTGGGCCCTCTGCAGGGAAATTACACTGGGAGAAGTGGAGGAAGCGGTTAATAGCATGCGAAACGACAAAGCTCCAGGACCTGATGGGTTCACCATCAACTTTTACAAGGCCTGTAGACATATCGTAAAGCAGGAAGTGTGGGATGTGGTTGAGGACTCCAGAAGATCTGGATCAATCCTAAAATCCATCAATTCAACCTTTATAGCGCTCATACCTAAGGTAGAGGAAGCCAACACCCCTGAAAAGTTCAAACCTATAGCCCTATTCAATGTCATTTACAAAATAATATCAAAAGTTATAGCCAACAGATTAAAGCCGATTCTTTTGGGCATCATATATGAAGAACAATTGGGTTATGTAGAGGGAAGGCAGATATTAGACAATATCCTCCTTTCCCAGGAGATGATCCACACTTTACACTCAAGGAAAGAAATAGGAATGCTGATGCAGCTTGATCTCTCGAAGGCATATGACAAGGTGAGTTGGAGGTACCTAGAAGCCATACTGGAAGCTTTTGGTTTTTGTAGGCAATGGATTAGCTGGGTTTTAGCCCTCATCAAATCATCAAGATTCTCAATCCTTGTTAATGGAGCACCCTCTAAAACTTTCTCACCATCGCGTGGAATAAGGCAGGGGGACCCTCTGTCCCCATTCCTGTTTGTCATTCTTATGGAAGGTCTCAGCAGAATTATAGCCAAGAAGAAAGCTGATGGAATCATTAAGGGTCTTCAACCGATAAGAACTCTACCGGCCACCACGCATCAACAGTTCGTGGACGATACAATGTTACACGGAATCCCCACAGTGAAAGAGGCCTTAGCTTTTAGGCATACCTTAAACCTCTTCAGTGAAGCCTCTGGAATGGAAATAAGTTTCTCCAAGTCAACGACCTTCTTCTTTCACACTCATCCGGCTATTCAGGCTCATCTGTCTCAACTTCTTGGATTTAGGATAGACAATCTGCCAGTGAGGTATCTAGGGGCTCCCCTCACTCTCAAACATTTGCAGAAAACACATTGGGAGAAGGTTTTAGCCAACATGGAGAAAAAATGTAAACATTGGACACACATGGCTTTAAACTTCGCTGGTCGTTTAGTTTTAACTAAGACAGTGTTACAGGCCATACCGCAGTACTTATTGTCTATGCTACTAGCTCCCAAGGGAATTCTACAGCAAATGAGAACCATTCAAAGATCCTTCCTTTGGAACGGCAATGGGGATAAGAAAAAATGGGCGTTGGTAGCTTGGAATAAGCTATGCAAGCCAAAATCCATGGGGGGACTAAATCTCGTAGATTCGTCAATTGTCAACAGGACCTGTGGTGCTAAACTATGGTGGAGGTGGATAAAAGAGCCCAATTTTCCGTGGGCTAGATATTGGAAAGAAAAGTACACTCCCGACTGCAATAATCAGGATATGGTCAGGCTGTAAGAGGTCCTGGAAGGTTCACCCATATGGAACCTTGCGCGCAAAAACCGAACCATAGTGCAGGAGAACAGCTTCTGGGAAATCTGCAATGGTAGGATAGCCCTATTTTGGGAGGATCCCTGGCAGCAACTCCCAAAACTGGACACCCCAGAACTATCGTCTCTCAAACTCTCAAACCAAAATGAAGGCAGGGACAAAGTCCACCACTATTGGAATCAGGACAATAGGGATCCCATCTGGAGGGAATGGATTAGTCTCAACAGCGGCAACTACAATGAAATAAATGAAAGCACACAACAAATTAATGATAAAATGAAAAAAAGAAATATTCGGAAAGCAGAAGAAGCAGACAAGCTAAGATGGGGTTTGAGAGGTAATGGCAATTTCTCATTAAAAGAAGCGAGGGAAATAATGGAAAAGGTTGAGCAAGAGGAGGAAATGCCATGGACCAACAAAGTTTGGGACAACCTATTTTGGCCAAAAATCAAGACATTCCTTTGGCTTCTGATGCGAAACAGAACCTTAACCTGGGATAATTTACGCAAAAAAGGATTCAGTGGACCTTCTAGATGCCCAATGTGCTTAGCTGAAGAAGAAACAATAAACCACTTGTTCAACTCATGTGAATGGGCAAATCAACTATGGAACTGGATGGAGGAAATTCTAAGTGATTCCAACAGAGACAGAGGGTCAATTCATAATACCATCCTCAATTGGCAAAATAATTTCTCCAATGACCAAAGGCTCAACAGCATCTGGAAAACCATGCCAGGCTTCCTTCTATGGACGGTCTGGAAAGAACGCAATCGACGAATATTCTAGGATGAACACAGAAATGTGGAGCACTCCAAAGAAATTGTTTTAACCAACATTCAACAGCTAATTCAAACGAAATGTAAAGTGGATCCCAAAGAGAAGATATCAGATCGTGACTTACTCATCCTAAAACGATTTCAATTGGAAGAGAACCACAACAGCACATTGTCGAGACGCCAACAGCTACCAAATTCGGCAGCCACCAAGTGGAATTGTCTGTCGGAGGGAAGTCTGAAGCTAAATTTTGATGGTGCGTCCAGGGGGAACCCTGGAACAACAGGTATCGGAGGAGTCATAAGGAATCAGGATGGCGAAATTATACACATATACTACAGAGAGCTGGGAGAAAGCACGAACAACGAGATGGAGTTCGTGGCGCTTGAGCACGGGCTTAGAATTCTAAAGAACTTGCAGACTAGCAAGGTGATTGTGGAAGGGGATTTATCTCTGGTAATCTCAGTTGCTAAGAAGATCTATGCAGGCACCACAGAAAGTCGAGCCACGAAACGTTGGAGGCTAGCCAAGGTGACAGAGAATATTGCAGAATTGATTGTCAGGATGAACGGGTTAGTTTTTCAGGCTGTCAGACGTAAGGCTAATGGGCTGGCGGACTACTTGGCGAATTATGGCATTGACAATCCAGATGAGATATGGGACAGCTGTTGGCACCAGGTGGACTGTCCGGACCTTAAGGAAAAGTGCCTACAGCTGGCCAAGCAGGACCTTGACAACACTGGCTGGGCTTAATCGGAGAAGATAGGCTCCAACGATAAAGCATGATGAAACAGGCCAGTAAGGAAAGGAGTTTTGATCGTTGGCGCCGGAATAAAGGACATGCGCAGCGGAAACAATTATGGCAACAACAGGCGAAAACAGAAAGGTTTATGACATGGTAGGCTGTAGAGCGTATCGTCGTCGCATACCAAGAAGAAGGGACAAATGGCAGGTACGTACTCAAGCGGAAAACAACAGCATTCATTTTAGAATTTGGAGACATCCCTCGGGATTCTCGGCCCTCCCAGGAAGTTATGGTGATAGTACTACCACCTCGCCTCGTCTGAACGTGGGCAACATGGGAAACCGAATGGAGAAGGATTATATATTAGCCAGCCCAGGAACCAGCTCCATTGCAATTCCTTCGGGCATCTCTCTGGGTTACTATATTTCTTGGGAGTGTTTTTGCCAACAAGAACAGGACAGCCGGTGCACCATGAAGACGAGAAGCTGCAGAAGCATCATGGCAAATAAGGAGCTTCAAACTGCGAAGAGAATGTATGAAACTCGAACTACGGCGAGGAATAAGCGTAAAATAGCGGAGTTGGAAGCTTCGGTCAAGGAGGAAGAATTACAGCGCATTGAGGATGACATCGCTGGGGAGGTCGACTGGTGACTCGACCCGGGCACTGCCTCCAAACGGGCTACCCAGTTCGTAAGGATGCAGGCGGAAAGTTGGAAGGTCAAGACCCTACTTGCCAAGGTATTAGAGTCCAAGGAGGAAATGCAGCAGCATTCGAATCGGGAAGGTTCCATCTCTGAGGACCAACTGAACAATATGCTTGAGATCTACAAGATTCTGGACTCCAAAATCTCTGTCATGCATGGTGTGGCGGAATTGGTTAACAAGAAGCTGACGCTGCTCATCAAACTTCTCAGGCAGACTCTCAGCCCTGATCTTCTGCTCCATGCTGATCAGCAGCCGGCGCCTTCGAAGGAAGCTTAGAATTATCATACCTTGCAGGGTTGGGTTGATAAGCACGTTATGGAGCAAGGTCTGGACACTCTCAGCCAGTTTGGAAATCCTCTGCAGTAATCTGCTTATGTTTTTCTCTTCTGTGCTGCATCTAATAGCAGCTGGTTCCTATCTTTTGTTTATGTAACTTTGTTTATGGTCCACGGTTTAGTAGGGGTCTCTGTTTTTGCTGTAGTTCTCTGGGTGGCCACCCTGCGTGGTGTGCGGGTAGCGTTTTAGGCAGCGTGTTAAGGGTCTGAGTTTTGTGCCTAGCCCACTGGTTTTATCAGGCCTCAATCTACAATGGCAAATTTTTTGTAACATATTTTTGTACCCTAATATATCCTTTTGATTGACACAAAAAAAATGAATAGCCACTTCCTAGTATATATACAACTTTTAGCAAATAAGATAATCTCCAAAGTATTAAGTTATTCCTCAATTTGACAAATTTTAGAATATAACATAATCCTCAAAGTATTGAGTTATCCCTCAATTTGACATGATATCAAAGTTAAACATTTTCCAACAGCACAACTTTTGGTATTTCACTCATGCTATGTTATGGCATGCCAATCTCTTGGTTGTATCAATATGAAAATAAACCATGGTCAATGTAGTATATCTGACTTGCAAAAAAATATGAAAATAGAAAATATGCTCAGAAATAACAAGATCGAAATATAGAAATGCTTCTCTTTATTAATTAAAACCCTTGAGGTAGGGTAACACCATACAATTACTCATTAAGGAAGGAGAACACTCCACAAGCCACATGTTTGCCAACACAATAATCCTTGACATCTCTCAATGGGGAGTCTCTAGCTTCTATATAGGCTTCATATATACAATACAATGGGGCATTACCATGGGTCTCTCAATACTATACATATAATACAATGGGCTTATCACAATATTCATAACTACTTGTGGTCCCTTACATGATGCGGGTTAACCACTTTATTTATTAACTATGGCTTATCACATTATTACATTATTCCCTTGGGTACCTCCCTTTGTATTGCATAATACACCCCCTAGGTGTACTACATTCCAACCCCCTTAAACATGTTCCATTCCTGAAACATAAGAAGAACACAAATAATAAGATTTACAAAAAAGATTAGTCCACTGGTACCATGCACGTGCATCTAGCCATCTATGAGAAAGGTGATTACTCGATCTAGTTGGTGCCTTGCTCGCTTGAGATGGACCTTGTATCTGGTAGTTCCTTTGTGTTGTTGTGTTGTGGGTGGTTCGACGTGCCTTTTTGTGTGCCATCCAAGGGTTGTTGTCCTTGTTGTTAATTCTTTTCCCCGTTGTTGTTTATTGTCTAGCTGGATGGTGTGGGTAGTGATATGTTGAAGTTTTATCTAATATCATATATTTTTTTAATTCACCACATGATGGAGCTTGAGTGGTATCTGGTACCTATTTTGGCGCATGTGGTTGTTGCTTGTCTTCCAATATTACTTCCACCATAGATTCCTCATTCGATGTGTCTGCAGTTGTAAATTTTTTTTTTCGACCTCCTTGGACTCTATTTGTTTCTTGATGGAAATATCCTGTAACGTAATCTTCTTCTTTTTATACCATAACTTCAGGAATTTCTTCTACATATTAATATTGATAGTACCAATAGATTCCATCAAAGGGTATCCCAAAACAACATCCACATCATCCATATTTAAAGCATAAAAATCAGAATGTGATACATACTTATCCATAGAAATATTCAAATCTTTATAAATTTAAACATCCTCATTATCAACCTGTTTGTTTTCAATGTGTTTTGCTAGAACTTGCACTCTTTTAGCCAAATGAACATTAATAAAATTATGTTTGCAACTAGGATTGATAGACACAATGATCTTCTCTTTCTGAATATATCCATGAACATGTAATAAGGAGATACCAGCAAAAAATAACCCCTTATGTTTCTCATTATCCTGTTTTCTATCATGAGACCATTTGTCTAAAAGGATTTTTTCAAATTCTTCATCAAGAAGGCTAACCAACTTCTTGTTGTCAAGTGAGCTCTACCATATGGTAACCTCATCTCTAAAACAAAGTCATGCTAAATATTTCCAAAATTTCTTACATTTTGCAACTTTTATGAATTCTTCAATAGTAGGGCCATCACTTTTCTTGTAAAAATCATCTTGCTAGAACTCTAAAATAGAGTGAGAGTTTTTAAAAAAAAATCACTTTGGCGAAAATTTAAAATGAGCATAACGTGGTCAATATAACTTAGAATCCTTATTATAGCATGTTTTTGGAAATGGAATGGTCATTCTGCATCTTCCAGTGTAATAGAAATCTCGATTTGGGCCTCTGGAAACTCAAATTTACATTGCAATAGACTTGTCGTCACAAAAAATTCTGAAAAAAATAGTTGATTTTAAATCAGCGATATCTCTCTCATCCGAACTTCGATTTGACCGATTTTTTTTTTTTTAATTGGGTGATTTTTCAAAAGGATATCAGATCTACAATTATTTTCCCAAAATTCCTCACAAAAAACTACAAAAAGTTACTAGAGATCCGTCATCCATGAATTTCCATAAGAAAAATGTCTACAAGACCACTAATTTTAAATCAGTGATATCTCCCTCATCCAAACTCCGATTCGGAATTTTTTTTTTTTTTTGAGTTTGGGTATTTTTCGTAAAGAATCCAGATATACTATTTCTTTTGGTAAATTTTGCACGAGAAGTTTCATATCTCATATGCAAACTCACCGCCCAAAAATTCCTGCAAAAAATGAAAAATAATGCTTCCCCTCTTTGCCCAAGAAAGTGCTATGATACCACTTGTAGTAGATCTGACCTACAAATATATTAAAATAGAAAATATGCTCAGAAATAACAAGATCAAAATATAGAAATGATTTTCTTTATTAATCAAAACCCTTGAGGTAGGGTAACACCATACAATCACTCCTTGAGGAAGGAGAACACTTCACAAGCCATATGCTTGCCAACACAATAATCCTTGACATCTCTCAATGGGGAATCTCTAGCCTCTATATAGGCTTTATACATATAATACAATGGGTCATTACCATGGGTCTCTCAATACTATATATCTAATACAATGGGCTTATCACATTATTCCTAACTACTTGTGGTCCCTTACATGATGCATGTTAACCACTTTATTTATTAACTATGGCCCATCATATTATTACATTATTCTCTTCGGTACCTCCCTCTCTACCCCATAATATCCCCCTAGGTATATTACAACCAACAATGGTCAATCAAGTTTAATTTAGGGTTTATAATATTAAATCCTTAGGTTTATTATTATTCCTTTGGGTTTATAATCCCTTGGGCTCTTTAGTATCAATCCCTTGGGTTTAAGAAAATTAGCCATGGTCAACCATGGTCCAACGCCGCATTTTGATGAAGATTGTAAATATGAAAATCAACCATGGTTAACCATGGTCCAACATCACATGGTGACAAATATCCTCTTAATATGAAAATTAATCATGGTCAACCATGGACCAACGTCACATTGTGACAAATTTTGCATCACTATGAAAATCAATCATGGTCAATAATCACGGATGCATTGTGATGAAGATTGTTTCTTTGTCCAACATCACATTATGACAACCATGGTCATCTGTGGTCAACAATGGTCAACCATGGTCCAACATCATATTGTGACAAAGATTATTTCAATATGAAAATCAACCATGGTCAACAATGGTCCAACATTGTATGGTGACAAAAATTATTTGAATATGAAAATCAATCATGGTCAACCATGTTCCAATGTTGCATTGTGAGAAAGATTGTGTCAATATGAAAATCAACCATGGTCAATGATGGTCAGCCATGTTTATTTTATGGTTTATAATATTTAGGGGTGATCATGGTCAACCATAGTTCAATGTTGCATTGTGACAAATATTCTCTCAATATGAAAATAAATCATGGTCAACAATGGTCCAACATCGCATTGCGACAAATATTGTCTCAATATGAAAATGAACCATGGTTAACCATGTTTATTTTAGGGTTTATAAAATTTATCTTAGGGTTTATATACCTTGGGTTTATAATATTAATTCCTTGGGTTTAATATCAATCCCTTGGTTTATTAATCGAAGGGTTCAGATTCCTAGGGTATAATATTATTCATAAGGTTTATAATATGAATCCTAGAGTTTAATATAAATCCGTTGGGTTTATAATCGTGGTCAACCATGTTCAACCATGGTCCAATGTTACACTGTGACACAGATTGTTTCAATATGAAAATCAACCATGTTCAACCATCATCAAACATGGTCAATGATGGTCAACCATGGTCCCACGTCACATTATGCCAAAGATTGTCTCAATATGAAGCTCATCCATGGTCAACCATGGTCAACGATGTTCAATCATGGTCAACCATGGTCAAATGTTGCATTTTGACAAAGATTGTCTCAATATAAAAATCAATCATGGTCAATCATGGTCAACCATGGTTAATCATGGTCAATATAAAATAAACCATGGTAAACCATGGTCAATCATGGTCAATATGAAAATAAACCATTGTCAACCATGGTCCAACATCTCATTGTGACCAAGATTGTCTTAGTATGAAAATGAACCATGGTCAACCATGGTCGATCATGGTCATTTATGGTCAACCATGGTCAACTATAGTCCAACATCGCATCGAGACATATATTGCTTCCCAATATGAAAATAAACCATGGTCAACCATGGTTCAATGTCACATTGTGACAAAGATTGTCTCGATATGAATATCAAACATGGTCAACCATGGTCCAACGTCGCATTGTGACAAATATTGCCTCAGTATGAAAATAATTCATGGTCAACCATGGTTCAATGTCACATTATGAGAAAGATTATATCAATATGAAAATCAATCATGGTCAATGATGGTCATCCATGTTCATTCTAGGGTTTATAATATTTATCTTATGGTTTATATATCATTAGTTTATAATATTAAACCCTTTGGTTTTTTAGTATTAATGCCTTGGGTTTATGAAAATAAACCATGGTCCACCATGGTCGATTATCGCATTATGACAAAGTTTACCTCAATGTGAAAATGAATCATGGTTAACCATAGTCAATCATGGTCAATCATGGTCAATCATGGTCAACCATGGTTAATCATGGTCAATATGAAAATCAACCATGGTCAATCATCGTCAACCATGGTCCAACATCATATTGTGACACATTTTATCTCAATATAAAAATAAACTAGGGTCAATCATCATCAGGCATGGTAAATCATTGTCAACCATGGTCCAACTTCACATTGTGACCAAGATTGTCTCAATATGAAAATCAACCAAGGTAAATCATGGTCAAGGATCATAAATAACCATGGTCACATTGTGACAAATATTGTATGATGGTCCAACGTCACATTGTGACAACCATGGTCATCCATGGTCAATCATGGCCATCTATGGTCCAACATCGCATTGTAATAAAGATTGTCAATATGAAAATCAACCATGGTAAACCATGGTCCAACATCACATGATGACAAATATTCTCTTAATATGAAAACCAATCATGGTCAACCATGGCCCAACATCGCATTGTGACAAATATTGCATCACTATGAAAATCAACCATGCTTGACCATGGTTAATCATGTTCAACCATAATCAACCATGGTCAATAATCATGGTTGCATTGTGACGAAGATTGTCTCTTGGTCCAAAGTCACATTATGACAACCATGGTCATCCATGATCGGTAGAAATTTCTACAAATCTAGCTTTGATACCATGTAGAAGTTTCTACAAATCTAACTCTGATACCATGTAGAAATTCCTTATAGATTCAAACTGCAGATTGTAATATGCTAAAATAATTTACTTGAATCTACTCTACTCATCAACGGAAACAATAAATGGTCGATGAAATCATGAAACATATAAGAGAAAGAATTTAATCACACGTAACATGATGGTTTCCTGGGGAAAGCCACAACTAAAAGCCCCTACTATCTGTATATTGCATTAGTCAAAGAATCTAGATGAATAAAATATGCTATGCTCAACCTTGAGCTCAACCTGCATAAGTATTTTCTATCCTTTCCCTGACTCACTACCTTTGGCCAATACTTAGCTAAATAACCAAGCCTCGAAGCTCCTTATTCCTTGTGTTGTTCCCTTGAGAATTAGGCTCTATTTAATGTGGAAAATTCTCAATTGTGAATTGTGAAATCCTCATTAGCCTTTCTCTAGCATCATGCATCATTAGTTTAATTTATATGATTTTACAATTGATAGCACGTTGTCCCTGAAATCCAATGTCAACTGGGTCTTTCTTTGATCTGACATGCATGAGTTAATTATGAGTGAATCTTCAGTTTATTGGTTGATCACTACAGGTTAGAACCCACTACTATAGGTTACATGCCACTACTGTATGTTACACCCCACTACAGTAACTTACACCCCACTATTGCATGTTACACCCCACTACAGTAAGTTAAAACTGCACTGCTATAGGTTACACCCCAATACTGCAGGTTACACCTAACTACTAGATCTCTCACTAATCCATCCATCAGTTGGAATTAGTTTAAATGACTTTAACTCAGTTGGATTGAATTAAATTATTACAACTCAAAATAAACTCAAATAGTGCTCCTAATCGTAGGAGATACTCTACATGAATCTAGTTATACCCTCAACTCGAATTAACTGAGCCAACTAGGTCAAATTAACTTAGTTAACTATTACAAGTTGTCATGAGATGTGGAA
>APFE031075213.1:0-27216 GCA_000404065.3 Pinus taeda | reverse complement strand
TAAATAACTTATAACCTAAATGTGCTGAAATCATTAATTTTAAAATGCAGAAAATAAATCCCACTGTACATTTTTTAATAAAAATATTGAAATAGAAAATGAAAACCACTTGTATACATCCACATTATTAATGTGATTGTGTTCATCAATATAAATTCAACACGGTCTATATTTTTTGTTTATAAAAATATTGAAGTTAACCTAGATTGTGCAATTTGCTTTTTATCCTCGTGAACATTTAATATACACATCTCCATTATTACGCTCTAAAGTCAAACATATTTTGACGTCCACAGAAAATATGAACCATACCAATTATGCTCTTATCGCATTAAATGGAGAAAATTTTACCACCCATGTTATTGTTTTTAATGAAGCCAGCAAAACAACATACAATCTAAACCGTGGAGAAAGAGAGATTGAGTTCCAGTTCTGCCATTAATAAACTATCTATTCATTATCGCATATACGGAGATAAACTATCCATCCATTAATGGAATTTGGATACATTCATTTAAAAAACAAGAGCTTATCAAAATCATTCATGACAGATTGATAACGTTGGATGTCTGCTGTTAATGAGCTCAAGGCTCCTCTCAAACAAGAATACATCACAGGGAATCCTGAGAGCTCCCTTGTAATTGTATCCAAATTCCTCTACAGAAGCCTCCAGCAGCTCTGCAAATAACGAATGGTTGAGAACGGTGACATCTATCACAAATCTGATAACAATATCCTTCCCTACACACACAGGCACCAACCCCTTCGGAACAGTATTGCCATTCTTCTTGCCATCTGAACTCTGTCTGCTCTTCTGGTTCTTCGCTATCTTGAGAAACGCCATTGACCGTCTGGATACCAATAACTCTGTGCATAGGATACAACTCCTCTGATAGTCCGCTATAGCATTGAAAATCTGCTACAGAGTGTGAATACTGGAAGCCCCAGGACGAAGGATGATATATATGGTCGGATGTGCCGTACAATGATACGGCAATTCATGCACCATTAATGGAATATTGTTTAAAAAGGCATATAATAAGAAAAAGTCGAACTCGATTTGAAAAGTCCAGTCAAAAACGACAGTGGCGTACATTGTTGAATTAGAGACCGAAAGCGCCGGATATTTAGTTAGACCACAAACTACCCTATACGTAATTTTAAAATTTATTCTCTTAAATGAGTTGTTTTATCTTTTGGAATATTTTTTTTGGGTTTTTTAAGTTTAATTTCTCTAAAATCCGGTATGAATTTATGAATTTATGGAAATTACAAGTTTTATGGATAATTTGACACAATCGAAATGCCTTGGGGATTTTTCAAGGTGTTAAATCCATATATACAATCAAAAAAACCAATTTAAATAACACAAATCAAGATTTCACCTCAATTTTTTTTTGCCACACTAAAAAGTCCAAAATACATTAGAAAAAATTAAAATGAAATCTTGATTTGTATTATTTTTAATATATATAAATTTAAAACATATAAAAACTTCTAAAACACTTAAATTAAAAACTATTATAGGATTAATCATCAAACTTGTTAATTTTAAATTCCCTACATTGCATAATTACCATTCCTTTATTTAGAATGTTAGCTTCGTGTATTTGTTTTCCACCCATATTTTAACGATGGATGATTTTTTTTTTTTTTTTTAACCTAGATTAAAAATATTTGAATCATTCTCCTAATCACCTAGCTATTCGAAACATTGACAATGTGCAGTAGCTTTCTAAATTCCATATGCTAATTTAAACATTTAAATAATAACTCACCAGCATACCAATCGTCATTGATAAAATAATCATTCATTGTCACGAGATAAGAGTTGGGCAAGACGGTTTATTAATGAGATAAAAGTGGAAACCAATAATCAAATAATTGGAAGTTGAGCATGACGGTTAATTAATGAGTATACGTGAAAGAAATTCCATTTGTAGTTGAGCCCAGTTCTTTATGACAATGTAAATGGGGCCATGCAGATTTCTTCATTTCTTTATGACAATCTAAATGGGGCCATGCAGATTTCTTCAGCTCTTATTTCAATGTTGGCGCTTACAAAGATGAGATTCGTTTATAAAAGTGATTTGAACAGTTTCGGCGATTCCTATTTCCAACTCCACTGCAATATAAATGCAGTCTGACATGCAAGGGGAATAGGGGTTGTTTTGCATTTATATTTCTCTCAAAGTTGATTTTGGCATGTTAGCAGCAAGGCAACCCCTATTCCCCTTGCATGTCAGAAGCATTTATATTGCAGTGGAGTTGGAAATAGTATTTGCGGTTTGGCGATTCCTATTTCCAACTCCACTGCAATATAAATGTAGTCTGACAACAGTTTCATCGTCAGGCCCGGCCCACCAGTTTTGATATTCATAAAAAATTCTCATCTAATAGTAGTCCGCTGCACTGTTCACCGCTCGCTAAATGGTCACAGATGATTCACAAAATGCTCAGAAGATTGACAAAACACTTTGGTGACCACTTCATCCAACTCTAAAACATTCAAGTTCTTAACCTTTTTTTTCATATAATATAGCATGCATTTTGCGGTTTTGTTAACTTAATTTAGTGGGAATATGAGTTCTGTTAACGAATAGGCACAAACTTAGTGGGATCATAAACTGAAATTTAGGGGATTTTTTATTATAATTTAGCGTATTTAATTACTTTATTTAATTTATGATATAATTCAATTATATATAGAGTTTGATTAATGGATGGAACGGTAATTTATTATATATATTATAATTTTAAATTAAAATTATATTTTTTGTCATTTAAAATATTGTTTTAAATTTATAAATGGATTTAGCATTTTGAAATACCATTAAGATATTTGAACTCTCTGGTTTAAAAAACTTAAATTTATGATAATTAAAATTTATGTCTTATTTAAACAAAATTATCCTAAAAAATACTCTTAAACCAACGATTTCATTTATTAAAAAGTAAACTAATTAAAATCTTATTTTAAATATTATGATAATAATCACAAGAATAAATTCAATAAAGAATTAGATGAGAGGCTTCAATTAGACCATATTATTCACGAATATATCTACAACATCTACTATAATGAAGATATTGATGGTGATGGTGTTAGAATTTCCAAAAAAAATCAATAATAAATTAATATATTGTAAAAAAAAATTGAGTGATAGTTTGTATTCTGTTAGATGTGGTCTTGAACACACTATCATGGTTTTTCCATGCAAACTCTTTTTTTCTCAGTAACCCATGTTATCTTTATTCCATTATTTTTCTTCCTTCAATTTTATTGAAATGCGATAATACCAACAAGTGGTTTTCTAGAACTTATCGTATCTATGCTTCTTAAACACATTAAGGAGATGGGCTTTCTCATCAAAAAGATGGTATTCATCCAAAAACCTTAAAGCTTGATTTGCTAGTGTTGTTAGAACACATAACTTTTGGGCTGGACAGTGATGGACTTTGCATGTAAATATTGTTTAGTGTGAGTTTTCTTACGATAGACCTAGTGAGAGAGAAAACCATCATCTTTATTTGAGATAATCATATCAAAGAAGGATAAGCTTTTGGTTTATTCTTCCCTGTTCTGCATGGGTTTTGTGGCTTTTGCATTAGAAGGAGATCGAGACCCAAATATCCTCTTAATGAATCCAGGCTTAGCAACATGCAAGGGTATTTTTTGGATTTTACACTTGCAAAAGGGGTGTTGACGGTGTTGGCCCTGCCAACATATCAGGGGATCTTCCTGGTAAGAAGTCTCAATTAGACCTCAAATTGTTTGGTGTAGGAGTCCCAACAGTGGGTCATACGGTAATGCCTTGACCGCGATTTCACACAGAGGCAAGTAAGATGTCCTTGTTGGTAGAAAGGATGTGACAACTGCAATGAGACAAGGAAGGTCCATGAACGGTTCTAACACGTAGAGAGTGGGGTGAGTGCACCCCTTGAAAACTTGTGATAGCACACGGCTTGGAAGGGAACACACGAGTAAAGATTTATCACAAACTGGAAAGAAAGCTAGCTAACAATCCAAAGTGATGGTTAAACCAATCCATGCAGTTCAGTAAGATTCATACATACTTATACAAAATAGTCCACACATGCATGCATACAAAAACATATACATATACCATTTAGAGTAAACAAGATAGCTGGAATACAATATGCCATATGCATGAAATGTGTTGGCTCTGTTATATTAAGAACTGTAAGTTCTAGTAATACAATACATCCATGTCCAACCACTAGTTCTAATAGTGGAACGTTACAACCACAACGCCTACTCGTCCAAAGAGATATACTAGCTCTGCGCAGTGGAGAAGCCAAGGCTCATTACAATATTGTCCAAGCTCTCACTAAGATAGTCTTATCAAAAGCTTGGTGGACCAAAAGCCTATATAATCAATTATGGGGGACTATTTATAGGAAAGGGTGGTGTGGCCCTTGACATTCCCTTTTGTGACAGTTCATCTACCCTCATGACTCTTCATCTACTCTATGACTGTTACATCCAACTATCGACACTTGAACTTCCACTTAAGAAGACATTACATTACAATGCACATGTACCCATGTGAAGCAAAATGGTTTGAACAAGCCATGCAAGACATCACTGACACTCGAACTGTTGTGGTGAGCCCAACTCTTTGACATCCTTGTGATGGTTGATGGTGGTGAACTGATGCCAAGCTTGGTTGTTCGGGATGGTGTCCCTGCACTCAATGTTGACATCTTGTTGAAGCGAACTCTTGCCTCTGTTGCATATGAGTACACTAATATGGCTCCTCCATCCAACTCGTCTGATATCATGCACATGGTCATCCTGGGTGTGACCAAATTGACTACATGTTCGTGCATAGTGTATGTGCTGATCTACAAACATGTGCTGGTGGTCATGCACATCACCTTGTCGAAGTACATGTTCAACTCTAGTCGGAATTGCTTCTTGTCTTTGCCTCGGTGAGTGTGCCAAATGGGTGTGATCGCATGTGTGCGCACAATGACATGCATGCTACTAAATTCCCTTACATGCGATCAACAAAACTACTCACTTTGTCTGCTCCGTGCCAGCTACTGGGATGGATCTATAACTTGTGTGCGTGCAGTTTCATTCGTTTGTGCATGTTGCACTCCCTGTTGTACATGTTCCTACTGCAACTCATTCTCTTATTTGTGTAGCTCCTGTTCTTCCTTGAGTTGTTTTTTCGACACATGCAACTCCTTCTCTATTCCTTTCTATTTCCTCGTGCGATCAACTTGTCGCACCATAACCTCATAGCCTCAATCTCCAAAGCTGCTTTCATTATGAGTGGATATACTTTGAACTTGCAACTTTTCTTCGCCTTTATGCTATCAACAACCTTCCTCTTGCACTAGCGGCATGTAGGTGTACTACCTTCTGTTGCTGCTACAATCTTATCTTGATATCCTTGTTTATGAACAACTTGATGTCCTCATAGGTAGGCAAGTTCATAGACACTTGATTGGCTGTAACCCCGCTTGTGCTCTCGACGGTGTCCTTTGATTCTGTTCTCTTGAAGGCAATTATACTTGTGTTGCAGAGAAACAGATGAACACCTGTGATGATTGGAGACATAGCAACACTCATGGCAAGAAATCTATCAGTCGAAAACCAAAACAAACTTGAAGACTAACTTGCAACATACCTGTGTGATTGAACATGAAGGTTGCACAATTTCCGCTGGGAGGTCGGGAGACTGACTACCACAACTGCACAAGGCATCATCTGGGTTGTCAGGAGGCTGACTGACTATTGTAACTGTGCAATGCACAATCCTGCTTGGCCTGCTAAGGACTGAATCCGTGCAATGCACAATTTTATTCAGCAGTGACATGTAACCAACAAAATGCATTACGCAGTTTCTGGGGCCAGCACGACACTCCCTCTAATAATTGTGCAATGCAAGCCTGGAGGTCAGTGTTGGGCCAGACTTATGCAATTTCTGGAAATGCGTAGTGCTAGCAGAGCAAGACACGGTCATAGCTCAAACAAGTCGACAAGTGACTGAAAACATGAGAAGTGTGAATGCATGATGAGACGAGTCTAAACAAGAGTGAATGATCATACACGCAAACAACAAGGGCAGGATTTAGAAAACGGGAAAGCATGCATGTGTGTGAAGCAAGTCGCTGCAATGACAACCGTTCGTGCAAAAACAGTGGCATGCATGTGATAGTAGTGAGATGCGAACAAAAACTAAAACGGTGCTTCTACAAGCTAACATGTATCAAAACAACAGCAAGCGCTCATCAAAATCAAGCAGACAACACTCACATAAAGCGAAACACAAAAAGCGACAGAAACACAGTGCGAGACATGAAAAGCGGGCTTACCCTGAAACAGCTGAGCTGAATGTGCTGACAACTCCTAGATGCAATGTGGGATGTGAGGGTTGCATGGTCGATGAGAGGAAAGAGCTCTATAGTGCCCAATTTATGAGTTTTGATAAAATTGAAGATGTGATGTGCATGCCACAAATCTAGGAAGAGCGACACTTGGTGGGAGTTTTCTAAAATGATCCTTGCATGCAACCTCCAGCTACTAAAAGTAGATCCTTGAATCAAGGGATGCCTTTGTATGCTCCCTTGGGAGAAGTAGTCCATGCATGCAAATCAATGTTGCTCGGTCCCGGAGGGAACCAATCAACCTAACCAATAGCCTGCTCAATTGAGGGGAAAAGATGTGCATTTCTCGGAGGGAGCTGGGCTGGTTGCCCAGAGGGATTGCGCAATTTTTGGGCAAAGAAGCAATTTTGGACTGAGCAGTCCCACTCGTAGGTATTGCCCAATTTTCTCAATGAACAGTGACAAGTAGATTTAAGCAATTCTGGAGCCCAACAAGCTGCGAGATAGAATTGTGCAATTTCTTGAGGGAGCTACTCAGCCTGCAGCTAGATCAAGTCTAGATAAACAACTTGTGAGGTGGATGCAACAAGCTCTCAGGGACAAGTTGTCATTCTACAAGAAAATCATTGAAGCTTGTGTACTTGACAAGGAAAGACATGTTGCTATGAAAGGTTGGTAGGAAGGCTCCAAAACAAAGCTAAGGCAAAATTTTGGAGGGTGGTTGTAGCCGCTACAACAAGGAGATATGCTGAAATAAAGTCTCGGATCTCCTCTCAATACATCTAGGTTGAGCAACATGCAATGATTTTGTATGGACAACTTCAGAAGACAAATCATGGTAAGGTATTCTAAGCCCTTGAAAGATCAAATTGAATGCATGTTTTCTACCTATGCCTATCATTTATGTTGCTTCCTTGTGGCTTAAATGACAATGGATAAAGGAGATAAGGGGGGAAGGGCTTCTAGCCTTTGTGCGGGATGGGCTTTGGATTAGGGTAAGGAGATAGACCAGGATACAAGTTATCTCCTCTAGATGCATCTAGGTTGAGCACCATGCAAGGGTTTTGTGTGGACAACTCCATAGGACAAATCTTGGTAAGTTATTCTAAGCCATTGAAAAATCCTGTCATTGAATGCCCTTTTTCCATCTATGCATATCTATTATGTTATTTCCTTGTGGCTTAAACGACAATGGACAAATGAAGTAAGAAGGGGGAAGGGGATTTTGACCTTTGTGCGGGATGGGATTTGGAGTAGGGTAATAAGATAGATTAGGATACAAGTTGTCATGTGTTTGAGGGAAATAGAGAGAAAACACATTTAGATAAAGTGTGTAGGGATGTGCATAGAGATCGAGGACATGGAAAAAAAGGTGTAATGATTTTCCATATGGAGATCAATCAAGGGAAATCATCAAAGTATAAGGGTAAGAAGTGTGAGGGTCGGGAGTAAGAGGGTAGAGGTCAATTTTGCAGATCAAGAGTAAATTGGTCTTATGATGAGCAGATGGTGGCAAGTAATGTATGTTGGTGCCTAATGATATCTCTTTCTATCATCCACTGATTACTATAGTTCGATCTCTTCCTAGTACCAAATCTCTTCACAATGCATGTAGGCTAAGCAACATGTAAGGTTTTTCTGTGGCTTTTTCATTTGCAGAAAGAGATATGTCGCAATCGAGTCCTAAATCAGGAGGATTAGTTGAGAAATCATTAAAGAGATATCCAACACTTCAACCACAGATATCTCAACAAAGTGATAGGATTTGATGCAAATATATCCTACACTACAACTACAAATAATGTTATTGTGCCTTCTTTCTCTCGTCCTCCAACGGATGAAGGTTCTATCACTAGATTGCACGATTCTAGCATTGCAAACTCCATTAACAATGGTATGTGGGTATAAGTTTGTGAAAATAAAGGTGCTTTTAGCTACTAGATCGAACCTCTTGCCTTAGAGCGTTACATCAAACCCAACATTCCAACCATGTATGAAAAATTAGTCATCTTAAAAATTATCAAATATATAAGCACTAAAATATCAAATGTTGGTCGTGGGAATGAGATCAACAGGTGCCTTATAAGGAATGCTAATTATAAAAAACAATAAATTTCCTGGTGATAAGCTTGTATATGATTGCAGCTTGTTACCATTTCATACCATTTGGGGATTTTATGTAGATGTTTCTTAGAGGGAGGGTCAAATCTCTCTTTTACCGTTTTTTATTATTCTGCCACTGCCCTATAAGGTATTATTTTCTGAGCTAATTCATGCCATTCAAATGCTGACTTCAGAACATTCCAGTCACCCAGTATAGAGATTTTGTGGGAGCTTGTAGAAGCTTGTGTCATGAGACAATTCAGAAATTTGTTACAGAGTTTCTCCTATCCCACTCCTCACCGACCCACCCACAATATTCCCTTCCACGTGCCCAAGCATATGCACATTCATTAAATCAGACTATATATTTGTAAAATGCTAGTATATCTTATGAATTGAAGCATCATTTTGAAGAAAACAACATAACTAGTTCTTGAGACTTTCCCTGGTTTTGACTGTTTAACACAGGCGTCAAATAGGACCACTAGCTAGTAGTCAGCTGCTAATTTTCTATGGAGGAAAGAACCACGTTTTCTTTAAATGGAGAAATTTTTCCCACACAGGTTATGGTTCTTAATAAAACAAGCAAACAATATACAATGTAAACCGTGGAGAAAATGAGGTTGAGTTCCAGTTCTGCCATCAATAAACTATCCATTCATTATCAAATATACGGAGATAAACTATGCATCCATTAATGGATTTTCGATACATTCATTTAAAAAACAAGAGCTTATCAAAATCATTCATGACAGATTGATAACGTTGGATGTCTGCTGTTAATGAGCGCGAGGATCCTCTCAAACAAGAATACATCACAGGGAATCCTGAGAGGTCCCTTGTAATTATATCCGAATTCCTCTACAGAAGCCTCCAGCAGCTCTGCAAATAAGGAATGGTTGAGAACGCTGGCATGTATCACAAATCTTATAACAATATCCTTCCCTACACACACAGGCACCAATCCCTTCGGAACAGTATTCTCATTCTTCTTCCCATCTGAACTCTGTCTGTTCTTCTGGTTGTTCGCTATCTTAACAAACGCCATTGACCGCCTGGGGGAATGGATATCAATAGCTCTGTGCATGAAACGAATCAAGTGGCACACTGGAAGTGATTGCGAAGAAATGAATGTTTGCTAGAAGTGGCACATATATCATCCGCTATAGCATTGAAAATCTGCTACATAGTGTGAATGCTGGAGGCCGAAGCAAGAAGGATGATATAAATGGTCAGATTTGCCGTACAATGATACGTGTACCATTAATGAGATATTGTTTAAAAATGCATATAATAAGAAAAAGTCGCACTCGATTTGAAAAGTCCAGTCAAAATCGACAGTCGCGTACATTGTTGAATTAGAGACTGAAAGCGTGGGATATTTATTCTCCGGCCTATACATAAATTTAGACCAATATATAAATACATAGTTTATTTAGACTGAAAGCGTGGGATATTTATTCTCCGGCCTATACATAAATTTAGACCACAAACTACCCAATATATAAATACATAGTTTATTTAGACTGAAAGCGTGGGATATTTATTCTCCGGCCTATACATAAATTTTAAGTTTATTCTCACCACGATACCAGTAGTCATTTAAATAATAACTCACCACGATACCAGTAGTCATTGATAAAATAATCCTTCATCGTCACCTGATAAAAGTGGAATCTAGTAAACAAATAAATTGGAAGTTGGCCAAGACGGTTAATTAATCAGATAAAAGTGGAAATCAATAATCAAATAATTGGAAGTATTCGTGAAAGAAATTCCATTTGTAGTTGAGCCCAGTTCTTTATGACAATGTCGGCGCCCACAAAGATGAGATCCGTTTTGAAAAGCGATCCGAATAGTTTATTCGTCGGGGCCCGGGCCACCGGCTTTGATCATAAAAGAATCTCTATTTTATTTTAAGTAATATTTACTTTAAATGGGTGATCATTAACATCTCTATTTTATTTTATTTAAAATTGATTTAAAAAATAATGCTTCTAAAATTACCATTTCATTTATTAAAGAGTAAACTAATTAAAATCCCATTATAATAATCAAAAAATAACTTCCATTAAACCATATCCTTTACAAATATATTTATAACATTTACTATAATGAAGATGTAGATGGTGGTGTGGTTAGAATTCCCAAAATTATAAATAATAAATTAATATATTGTAAAAATCTTTTGCGTTATCGCAAGAAATAAATATGGATGTTGTCTTGAACACAATATCATGCTTTTACCATGCAAACTCTTGTTTTCTTAGTAATCCATGTTATGTTATCTTTATTCCATTTGTTTCTATAAAGCATAGTAAAACCTTAGAGCCTGCATTTCTTTTCCTTGATTTGCGATGTTAGAGAAGTCAGTTTCTTTAGCAAATCAATTTTTTTTTTCTTTTGCTTTATGTGGTTCCATGAAAGGGTGTTTTTTTGTGAAATCCAAATGAGGCTAGGAAGGTAGGTAAAACACAAGCCTATTCAAGGGATCATCGAGAAGTTAAGAAGGGGGTATGTTTTTCAGTGTGGTGTTAATCTTGCACAATTTTTCCTAGTGGTGCTTGAGGTATATATCATCTTATATTTCATAATTTTGAATTGAAATATTTTAAAAATAAATATATAAATATTGTTTGGGAGAGAGCTTGTATATAGAGATTAATGGTAAACGAGGAAAATGCTAAAGTTGAGGTGTGGAATTTTAATAGTATAATAATTTTCCATTATGGAAATTAAAAATGTGAGATTTTTTTTAACTCTAACAAGGATTATATAAGGTGTTAAATACAAAGATGATGAAACCTACAATTATGAATAATGATGAATGAGAAGATTTGAATAGAAGAACACTCATTACCATTTGGTCATGTTTTTAGATGATGTTCTATTTAATATTATCAAAGAAATATTAGTACACTACTACAAGAAAAGGTTATTTAGGACAAAATTATCATTTCGCTTTAAAATTTTCATTTTTTTCTTAAAAAATTGTCTCAACTATTTCTTCCATACATGATATTATTTAACATATTTGCTATTTATTTTATTTTTTCACGCTTAAATAATCCTTGATGCACGATATGAGAGGTCTAAGCAACGTGCTTTTAGGCTTAAGCAAAGTTCTTCCAAAGAAATCACGTAGATATCTTAGTGTCGACCATTTCGAACCCCTAATGAGGTTCATCATCATGACAAAGTTGGAGAGCAAGATCAACACATCAAATATTTAGAGTAATTTTTTAACAATAAAAAAGATAAATAATATTAAAAAATGTAACATTATAGGATTCAAATAAATAATTAAAATAAGCACTTTATTAATTAATTAATTGATTATTTATATTTATTTTTTAATTTATATTTATTTTATTTAACTAATATTATTATATGACTCAGGCCAACATTAATATATTCATAACTTTTAAGAAAATAAATAATTAAATTAGAAAAATAATAATAATTAAAAATATTATAAAATCAAAATACAAATAAACTAAAATCAATTCAAAATAATAACATATAAAAATAGGGACAATATAAAAAAAAATTTTTATAAGAAAAACATAACTAGGTGAGGAGAAGGAAACTAAGGAGGGGAGAAACACAAAAGGGAGGCTTATGAATAAAGGGAAGGGACTCACAAATTGTTGATCTTCCATCCATCATCTCTATTAAGAGTATCAATTCTCTTCTCAATTTTGATGGATTCTCTTAATTTACAAGGTGGAAATGATCAACCCTAACGAGGACCTTAGAATCCTCTAAACATAAATGGTGTTTCATCAACTCAGCATGTTCCACTAAAGCAAAGGAGAGAGTCCTATAGTGTCTAAGGCCCACTACGTGCTCTTGAATTTTCTCATATATGGAACGACTAGTCTCTCCAATGTAGCGGGTTCCACAAGAACATGGAATCACATTAAACACCCTTCACGTTTTTAGGATCCACAGGATCTTTGACGGATCTTAAAGAGCCACACATGGTTTTTAATGATCTAAAGGTGAAAACCACCTTGTGCCTCCTAAGGATCCTAGCAATCGTGTCAATAACCCCTTGGATAAAGGGACATTGGACACTAGAGGCAACGTCAAACGACTATGTTTTAGTCTTAGGTCCTTGGCTAACTTTTAAAGAAGCTCTGATACCTTAGGATCTATTATAACCACTCTTCTTAAACGCATTGAGGAGATGGGTTTTCTCATCAACAAGATGGTCTTCATATGAAACCCTTAAAGCCCGAGTTGCTAGTTTGTTGAGAACACCTAACTTTTGGGTTGGATAGTGATGGGATTTTGCATATAAATAGTGTTCAATGTGGGTTTTATTATGATAGACCTGTTGAGAGAAAAAACCATCATATTTTTTTAAGATAAACACATCAAGGAAGGGTAAGCTTTTGGTTTATTATTTCCTGTTCTATAGGTTTTTTGTGGCATTTTCATTAGAAGGAGATCGAGACCCAAATATCCTCTCGATGCATCCAGGTTGAGCAACATGCAAGGGATTTTTTTGGCTTTTGCATTTGCAGAAGAAGATATATTGAAATCAAGTCCTGAATCTCCTCTCGATGCATCTAGGTTGAGCAGCATGTAATGGTTTTATGTGGACAACATCACAAGACAAATCATGGTACAATATTCTAATCCCCTGAAAAATCGCTCCATTAAATGCCCTTTCTCTATCTATGTTTATGATTTATGCAGCTTCCTTATCACTTAAATGACAATGGATAAAGGAGATAAGAGGGAAGGGGCTTCTAGTCTTTGTGCAGGATGGGCTTTAGAGTAGGGTAAGGAGATAGACCATGATACAAGTTATCTCCTTTGGATGCATCCAGGTTAAGCGGCATGCAAGTGTTTTCTGTGGATAACTTCGCAGGACAAATCCTAGTAAGGTATTCTAAGCCACGAAAGATTCCCTCCATTGAATTCCCTTTTCCTATCTGTGCCTATCCTTTATGTTGCTTCCTTGTGGTTAAGACGATAATGGACGAAGGAGATAAGAAGGGGGAAGGGGATTTCAGCCTTTGTGTGGAATGGGATTTATAGTAGGGTAAGGAGATAAACAGGATGGAAATAGAGAGAAGGTGCATTTAGATAAAGTGTGTAGGGATCAGGTGCATAAAGATCAATGACATGGAAAATAAAGGTATAATGATTTTCCATATGGAGATCAATCAAAGGAAATCATCAAAGTATAAGAGTAATATTTGTGAGGGTCGGGAGTAAGAGTGTATAGGTCAATTTTGTATATCAAGAGTTAAATTGGTCTTATGATGAGCAGATGGTGGCGAGTAATGTCTATTGGAACCCACTGATACCTCTTTCTATAATCAAATGATTACTAAAGTTTGATCTCTTCATGAATAAATATCCTTACGATGCATCTATGCTCAGCAACATGCAAGAGTTTTGTGTGTCTTTTGCATTTGCAAAAGGAGATATGTTGAAATCGAGTCCCAAATCAGGAGGATTCAATGAGAAAGCGATGAAGAGATATCCAACACTACAACCACAGATATCTTAGGAAAGCAACAAAAAAGCGAGAGGATTCGATGAGAGGATATCCTATACTGCAACTATAAATAATTTACTGTGCCTTCTTTCTCTCATCTTGTAGTAGATGAAAGTTTGAGCACTGTATTGCAAGGTTCTCGCATTTCAAACTTCATCAACAATGGCATGTGGGTATCAGTTTGGGGCTTTTAGCTACTAGATCGAACCTCTGGTATTAGGGTGTTGCATAAGACCCAACATTTCGACCATGTATGAAACATTACTCCATATTAAAAATTACTGAATATATAGGCACTAAAAGCTCAAATGTTGATTGTGAGAATGAGTACAACAAGTTCCTTATAGGGAATGCTAAAAAAAAAAAAAAATAAATAAAATAAAAAAAATAAAAAAAAATTGGTGATAAGCTTGCAAATGATTGTAGCTTTTTCCCATTTCGTACCATTTGGCGATTTTATGTAGATGTTGCTCAGAGGGGGAGTCAAATATCTCTTTCATCATTTTTTTTTTCATTCTACCACTACCCTCTTATTATATTTATTTCACACTAGAAAAGTTCAGGTTTCACATAACTCTATGCATATTAGCTTCCCATGTCTCTCCAAAGTGTTTGGATAAAGTTATACAATTCAATATCTTAGTCTCCCTTTAGCCATAAATTAACTGCTATGCCATGTTGTGCTCATGTCTATGAGTAAACCTCTATATCGATTATAATTACAACGATTATTCTTTCAATCTCCATAATGTGAAAAAAACACAAAAGGTACGCATTGCAACTTTATATTTGGAACCAAATCAATTTGTATGGTATCACGTCTATTACCATTTCCAATTTGATAATTTATTGATCCTATTGAAAGAAGAAAGAGTATAATTGGACGGATCTTACTGATTTTCATTGCTCTCGTAAACAAATTGTTAGTTGGGAAATTTTTACGAAAGAAATGATAGCACATTATAAGGATACATAAAGAAACATATTTTTTAGCCAATTGATAAATCTCAAACAAAAGGGTTCAATGGTGGAGCCTATAGAGGACTTCCAAAAATTGAATATAAGGGTAAAATATATTCCAAAGGAGCATAGGATTGATGTGTTCATAGGGACTTTAAAGGATAACATCCAACATGAGGCTCGCCTTTGGGAACCTGATTCATTGGAGAAGGCATTCAGGTTGGCAAGAAAAATGGAAAGCAAAATTATGGAAACAAGGAAGCCTACCACTCACAACTATAAAGATTGAAGTGTTATTTCCCCTAGCCTTCCACAACCTACAGCGTTGACACCACAACAATTGTGGAGTAGGTAAAACCCCAGCATATAACCATACTTAGCTAACTAATGCCAGGGTTACCCAACATATACCCATAGTATGCATTTATCAACAATGCATCCATGACTGTCCCAGTTATTTAACTCTGCATGGAGTCAAATCTTCAGACCATAAATGGTCAAGGCCCTTTATAAGTTCCTTTGTTAACGGAACTTCAATCACCCCGCCTGAAACCTCCTATTGGTGCTCTTCCACTTTGTAACCCATTAAAAAGGGAAAATCCATTTAAAAAGGGAAATACTCCCAAAACACATTTTTCGCTTTGTTACAACCTTAACACAGACTTCGAGGCTAACCTCATCACAATCAACCATCGCAATGTCCAATGGTCATATACATATGAGCCATCAACCTTCCAAGTAGCATACACGGACTTCAAATACTATAGGCTCGCAACTATGATTATCATCGGGTCCGATCGCTCACGCTTCCGTTGTGCCGAACTCTGATGGGTCCGAGCTCCGATATTTCGATAATCGCTATCGGTTATTGCTTCTTCACCCGTGCCTAACTTCTTCCACTCCAAACCTCCATTTGCGCGATTTTCGATCGGATTATCAACGATATCGCCAATCGCTCATCGAAGTTGATATTTCTGTGGTCGCCATCCTTTAGTACCTTTGAAATGCGATTGCAACTTTCAATCGTGGCTGTTGATCTTTGAATATCTAATGGAAATTGAGCATCTAACATTTAATTCTCGCTCGCCTCTCTTACTTGGGTTTTTTCTGCATTTTCAATGGATTTTTGCGGCTCTTTTGGGTTCTTCAGAGGTTTTGGCTTTCTGTTCTTTTGCTGCTCAATTCATTCTTGTTTGAGCTTAACTCTTAAGCACATCCTTGCTACGCCATTCCTTCAGAGCTTCCTCAGTCTCTTCACTTGGATTTGAAATCCATTGTGATTCCTTTGAATCACCCCTCTTTTTGCATGTTTTGCAGAACTCTGTTTGTAACCTCCTGTTATAGAGCCTACGGATTTACATACAAGCAACACTTAAAACACGCATTCAATTCTTTGACACAATCAAGAATAACTCTGAATATATATTAATGTAAAATCAGGACTACATTCAAGACACCTTGGTCTCGCGCACACACACACAGGCCTGATTCTACTATTAGTGGCCTCCTCTCTTTATTGAACACGCAAGTTCAATTATTTATGAGAACACATTAGATTGGATCACTGAAGGATCTGATCACTCCTCTAACAAGAGCCATAAATCTCTCTGCATGCAGACATATGTGGCAGACTTTATCCACTCCATATTTTTCTCTATTTTAAAATAGAAAATTCTCCTTATCATCTCAGTGGTCCACATCTACTCTAATTAAATCCTAAAAAACTCTCTCTTGCTCCTAGAGAGTTGGATTTGACTTTTACCACTCATGTTCTCATTTATTTATTTTGAGAGCATTTACATATTCTCTCATTATCTAATTAAATCACTTAAAAGCCTAAATATTACATTGACTTGAGACTTAGGAAACTAATTTCCCTAAAATACATGACCCCCTATGTCCACTATTTACAATGATTTTCCCTTGGGTGAATGCTCCTACATCAAACTCCAAAAGTAGAAAATATTCATGATCTCTTGATCATGTGTCTTCTAGTCTTTGTCTTCCTGGATCCCATACTTTGTTTTGTACCTGTCCACATGCTTTGTTCCCTTGTTGTTACTGCACTTTTGTTGTCTTTTGCTCCATTTCTTTCTTCCTGTCAATCAGGTTCAACTTTTGATTGATCTTGCTTGCTTCTATTACCATTTTCCTCCATTTGGATTGCTTCATCATCAACTCCCACATTTCTTCAATTTCTATGTCCAACATATCTTTGGGCTGGTCCATATTCTGCTCCTTACTTCTTCCTCTTTCTTTTTGTTTCAGGTTACTATTGCTGTGTTCTATGCTGACTCATATGCTAACTCTTGCTTTGCTTGCTTCAACTTTTGGTTTTCTTGCTCTTGCTTCAACGCTTGTTGTGACTCCTATGCTGACTTCTCTTTTACTTTCTGCCTCCCTATCATCCTTACCCTCTTTCATGATTGAATCATGACTGTTCAACACTTTCTTCGGCAAACTAACTTCTCTGCTCCATGGATTGAATTCTTCCATAGAATTTCCTTCTTCCATCTTTAAGTGGCTTAGCTGTGCCAAATCTTCTCCAAAATTTGCAACAAAACCTGCATTCATAAAACACTTTTTAAAATAAAAAACATAAGGTTGTTGTGCCTTATCTTCCTTTGGCAACAATTTAGTTTGCTACTCTGTTTTCTCCTTCTCCTCTGTCAGCACATCCGTATGCTGATTCGAATTCTCAACAGAATTCATGAGACTATCCATTAGTCTCTCTTTCACACCATCTATTCTAATGATGTCTTCCTTCTTGGTTTAAATGTAGTGAACTTCTCCTCCTTTAACCTGTTGCTGGTTATCTTCACTTTGAAATTGTTTGATTTCATCTTCAAACAATCTCTGCTCAATCTCTTTTATTATATAACTAGCATTTGCACCTTATGTTGCAAAGGAAACGCCGTAAGGCATAGAGTGGGGAAGAATAGCATAGAGTGGGGAAGAATAGGGACATGTGAATGGACATTGTTGAAAACAACGGTGGATGATAATGAGTTACAATTGTAATAGTTAGTTATGTGTATTCTGAAAATGATATTTTGTAAATAATAATAGTTTGTGGAAGAATAGCGACATGTGAATGGAGATTGTTGAAATAAAGGGTGGATGATAATGAGTTAGAGTTGAAAGTATTACTTATGTGTATTTTGAATATGGATATTTTGTAAATAATAGTAGTGTGTGGAAAAAAAAGCAACATATGAATGGACATTGTTGAAAGCTAGGGTGGATGATAATGAGTTATACTTGAAATGATTAGTTATGTGTATTCAAATATGGCTATTTGGTAAATAATAGTAATGTCTTGAAGAGGTTATCCATTATCCATGTTGTTGTTTTTGTTTATGTGAACATGTTTTTGTATGTTATTTTAAAGTTTTTGTTTTGTTTTTTTTTTTGGTTTTTTTTTCTTGTCTTCCAACATGTAATTTTTCCATATGCTACCTATCTATGGTGTTATTAGAAAATACTATTATATTGTAATGGAAGAGGTGAAAGAAACGATACGACATTGTGAACAACATCATGGTCTTAGTTCCATATTTGAAAATGCATGAAAAATTGTTGGAGCCATGATGATAATAATAAAAATTCCAGCATGATTTTGAAAAAATTTAGCTAAATTTTTTGAAAATGTGGATTAAAGTTGTCACGTTTTAGAATTTTGAGTGCCTTAATTTTGCACAGAAAATGATAGAAATTACGGCATGATTTTGAAAAAACCTAGCTATTTTTTTTTAAATGTCAATTACAGCGGCCAAGCTTCAGTATTTTGGGTGCCCAGGCATTCATGATGGATGCTAAATCAATTTCCGCCATCCAAAAAGAATTTAAACACCCCCACAATCAAATTTTGGAAATTTCTGTCTAGACAAAATCGTGACCTCTTTAGATAAGACTGGAAGAAAAGGGTCTACCTTTGTGTGGGAAACATGATTGAACATCAAAGTTTCAATTGAAATAACACCAAGAGAGTCTCAGAACTTGTGCTCCATTTATAAGCTATATTAACTAAGCCATTTCTTATTCTTCGGACCCTTTTTCTGGAATGAACCTTCTGCTTATGGTGGGCCGATTAGGCATGTATCTGGTGTAAGGGTATTGCCCAAAATTAACTGCAGCATGAAGAGCCAAGGCCACCCATATGATTGTTGTTATTGCCTTTTCAACTTCTTCCACGCTCTCCATGTTGTACCACCATGTCTCGTCCTTCTTGTCTCCGTGACCAATATTTCTGATTTCGTTCCACCATGCTTGCAACTCTGTATCAGATTTCACTGCATCATCATTCTGGTAGTACAAGGACAGGTACTCCTTAACCCATGAAACTATTGCCATCCATATCTCCAATCCATCCACAGCGTAAGGGTTGTCTTTGATCATCAGCTTCAGCCTGTAGGGCATTAATGATTCCACCACTGCCATACCCCTGTCAAGTTGTAGCCACATTCAGGTAAAAATGTTAATTAAAATTCAAATGGTTGACATAAAGATGAGGCTCAAATTTTAATCAGTATTGATTACTGTTTAGAAAACAAAGAGCACTAATCAACACAGCATCAGCATCATACCAGAGTTTGAATTCCATACATAAAACATTACAGTAAAGAAAAAAACTGACTGAAAGAAAAAATCTGTATACAGAGAGATACAGTATAATTGTAAGGAGATCGTCCATATTTATAATAAATTGGGAGAAGCCCAACATTGAAAACTGGTCGTTGGACAGTTCACCAACCAAGTAATGATAGGTCAAATGTGCATAGTAATTAGATCACTGACCTAAATAAATTTTAGTCTTTAAATCCATGGTGTATGTACAACAACGATTATGATTACCTTTTCATTAGATCTGCAGGTAACCCGTGTTCGTCAAGCCTCCATTGCGTGTACACTACCGAAGAAATCTCCAAGGCATACTTTCCAGTAAACACTGTTCTTTCAAGAATGCCTCCACCATTTATAAGAATCTAGCGAGCCAGAGCATTGATGTTGATTGTGTCCTGGAAATGAGGGCTCAATAGCTTGTGAACGGGATGCATCACACTCAGCTGTCTGTTAGTAGCAAAAATAAATGGTTCCGTAACTGCATGAGTCTTGAGCCTGAAAGAATCCGACCATTACAGTCTCAGTCTGGACTATATATAAAATGATATTGTAAATATCAAACAAATTTTGCAGGTATTCTATTAGTTGTGGCTATTTGGGTTTTACCAGTGACTGATAAGCTGATGGTAACCAGAATGATTAATGGTCACGTACGCTTTAGCCAGCTGCCATAGAGCTCCTTTTGCGCCTTCCTCTGCTAGAGTAAACACCTTCCCAACACTTGCCTAATCTTCAAAAGGGGGTAGGATCAACTCGATTGCAACTAGCCTTAATGTGCCATCCTTCTTCAGGAAGAGAATTGAATGAGAAGCATATGTCTTGGTGATAGACAGAGCATTTATTCAATCCATATGCCAGAATGAAGAGTCTGTTGTCCCAGAGAGCCTGAAAATATCATATCCATCTATGAATACATGAATCTATAAAAGAAATTCCCATCTGAAGCCCCGAGTAGGCTATGAGTGAGACTTTTTGCCTCTACATAAGAGTTCATTAGATAATGTGTTCTACAAACCCCTCTCACATACTCCACTGCATGACTGCCCTATTCAAGAAGCCAGCTATTCCAATAAGCATGTGAATGAAAATCACCTATACAATTTACAAATTACAACAACAACCAACCAACAAAAAAAAAATGTACTCAGCAGACTAAGGCAACAAACTGGTCAAGTAATAATCCTCAAAAGGGCCAATATAGTGGGACTGTCCATTCAACTAGGTATTACCACCTATAATTTTATCCTGATTTAAGTATATTTCCAGTAAAAATTCACCAAACTGTACTCAGCCTATGTGATGAAACAATATCACCAAAAGTTCAAACTAAGCATGTTACCAATAAAATTGTTGGCTAAACATATAAACAATCTTAATCATCCACTTCTACCTGCCTTCTTAGTATTAGGCTTTTACCAACAGGTGTGTGATTAAGTTGTTTCCCATATTTTATCAGCTACCAGGTTTGACAGAAAAGAAGTGCAAATTTCCTGCCTCCACTATCTAATAGATCTGCTAATTTCTAAATCATTCAAACTTGAACAGGGCCAATGTATTGAAATAACACCATGAGAGTCTCAGAACTTGTGCCTCCATTTATAAGGTATCTTAACTAAGCCATTTCTTATTCTTGGGACCCTTTTTCTGGAATGAACCTTCTCCTTATGGTGGGACGACTAGGCATGTATCCGGCGTAAGGGCATTGCCCAAAATTAACTACAGCATGAAGAGCTAAGGCCACCCATAAGATTGTCGTTATTGCCTTTTCAACTTCTTCCACACTCTCCATGTTGTACCACCATGTCTCATCCTTCTTGTCTCCGTGACCAACATTTCTGATTTCGTTCCACCATGCTTGCAGCTCTGTATCAGATTTCACTGCATCATCATTTTGGTAGTACAAGGATAGGTACTCCTTAACCCACGAAACTATTGCCAACCATATCTCCAATCCATCCATAGCGTAAGGGTAGTCTTCGATAATCAGCTTCAGCCCGTAAGGCATTGATGAGTCCACCACTGCCATACCCCTGTCAAGTTGTAGCCACATTCAGGTAAAAATGTTAATAAAAATTCAAATGGTTGACATAAAGATGAGGCTCAGATTTTAAACATTAAAATGGTTGACATAAAGATGAGGCTCAGATTTTAAACAGTATTGATTACTGTTTAGAAAACAAAGAGCACAAATCAGCACAGCATCATACCAGAGTTTGAATTCCATACATAACACATTACAGTAAAAAACAGAACTGACTAAAAGAAAAAATCTGTATACATAGAGATACAGTATAATTATAAGGAGATCGTCCATATTTATAATAAATTGGGAGAAGCCCAACATTGAAAACTGGTCCTTGGAAAGTTCACCAACCAAGTAATGATAGGTCAATTGTGCACAGTAATTAGATCACTGACCTAAATAAATTTTAGTCTTTAACTCCATGGTGTATGCACAACAACAATTATGATTACCTTTTCACGAGATCTGCAAGTAACCCTTGTTCATCAAACCTCCATTGCATGTACACCACCGAAGAAATCTCCAAGGCATACTTTCCAGTAAACACTGTTCTTTCAAGAGATAAAGATAGAAAGAGTAAACCAATAATTGAATTTTTGAATTCAAGCTTTTGTGATCCATAATGAATAAGAAAAATCTTTATGTAGAAATCACATAAGAGATATTTTTGGGCGACGCATTTCGAACCAACCAGTGTGGTTCATCATTAGGCCCAGATGATGAACCACACTGGTTGGTTCGAAATGAATCGGCCAAAAATTTATGTTATGTGATTTCTACCAAAAGACTTTTCTCAATAATTGAATTACTGCATAATGCTTAATATTTATATTTGCATTTGTCGAAGCCTTTAGCATTCCCTTCTCCTACCTCTGTTTCCTTGCCCTTTCCCCATGTTATTTGGTTTATATATTGATAAGTTGGAAGCTTGGTTAAGCAAAGCAGATGGAGAAGGGGTTCATCTAGCAAGCTATGTGGTAAAGTTGCTTCTATATGTAGATGATCTTATTCTAATTTGTTATAGAAGGGCCTCATGCTCAACAACATTTGTTATAGAGGAACTGCTCTCCACTAGAATGTGAATGTGAAAGATGCCAATCTCTATTATGGGTTAGCATTGAGGCCAATGTCTGTTAGGCTATAGGGCCCATGCTCAACAACATTTGCTATAGAGGAACTGCTCTTCCTCTCCACTGGAATGTGAATGTGAAGGATGCCAATGTCTATTATGGGTTAGCATTGAGGCCAATGTCTGTTAGGCTATATAGTTTTTAACGATGCAAAACAAATGTACAATATATTCACAGCTTAGTCTGTGGACGCTGCTAAAATTCAATTCATTCCTGTTCTTGTTGATATGGTTAGTAGAGTCAATCATAAAGAAGACAAGTTCACATATCCCAAGAGGAGGCACCTGGGGTGCTAAACATACCCTCCAGAAAACATACCATGCAAATCTTTGTATATACAACCCTTTTGGTCTACATCATTGTCAATGAATGTTATAAACTTGTTTATCTTGCAATAAATGATATTCTTGTGTAGAAAAATAATATAATTGAAATCCCTGCAAATCTTTGTATATACAACCCTTTTGGTCTACATCATTGTCAATGAATATTATAAACTTTTTTATCTCACAATAAATGATATTCTTGTGTAGAAAAATAATATAATTGAAATCCCTCCGTTCCTTATTAATGGAAATCCATTTCCGTTCCTTATTAATGGAAATCCATTTTAGGTAGGCACTAAAGGAAAGCCATTTGTTCTTCCTCTCAGATTGTTGTCTTTGGAGCTATTTTACTATGACACACTGCAAATCTTTTTTGTTGGAAAATATTTTATTTATATTGTAGCACCCCTGGTCTCCTCTTCAAAATTCCCCGGGCATTAATTGAAAGATTGTATTCAAATCTTCAAAATTCCCCTGGCATTAATTGAAAGATTGTATTCAAATCCATGAGGAATAAAATACGTAAAAATTTGTATATACCTATTTCCTAGTCTATACACCCATTAATGCCGGTTGTATGTACATTATCTATCGGTGCGCATTAATGAGTTTATGCCCTGTTAATTACAACCAACATTAATGAGATGAGGTTATAACCTGTTAAATATTATTACTTAAATATTGGTTGCCCTCCATTACCTCACTCCATTCCCATTAATCCATTACTTAAATATTGGTTGCCCTCCATTTCCTCACTCCATTCCCATTAATCCATCCTTTACTGCACAAAAGGACGACTCTCTCGTTCCCTAGGAGTTACTTAATCAACATACTACGAAGATTTTAGTACAAAAGAAGCAAATGAGAGCAAATTTGAATGCAACACGTTAGAAATTTCAACATTAGGTTTAAATTCATTAAAATTAAAATAGGTAAAAAAATATAACTTATAAATTTAGAATTAAAAGATGTAATATGAGAGTCACTAAAATTAACATGTTAAAAAAGATATTTAATAAAAAGATAACACAGAGTCATTAAAATTAAAATAGGTTAAAAAGATATCTAATAAATTGAAAATTAAATATGTAAATAAGATATAGCTAAATAAATCTAAAATTAAAATTAAAATATATAATATAAAATATAACTATGAAATCTGTAGGACAAATTTGTAGCTTCAGTTAAGAGCCTTTTTTTCTTATATAATATATATGTTTATTTAGTAAAATTTATTACTACGATTTTAAATCGTCAAAACAATGAGTGGGCGGACTCACATATTTTGAATTCCGCACAATGTTAATCCGCCAGAGCCCCTTCTTCAACGAAAGCCAATCCACTGCAGCAGCCCCTCCTTCAATGAAATTCAATCCGCCGCAGCAGCCCCTTCTCCAATTCCAGTTAAATCTGCAAAACAAATTTTAATGCAAGATATTAAAGAGTTAATTCATGGCTATTATTTTATCCTACAAATTGTCAAAACAATGAGTGGGCAATTGTCAAAACAATGAGTGGGCGGGTAGGAAACAAGCCAATCTGCCGCAGCAGCCCCTCCTCCAATTCCACTTAAAGCAAATCCTCTGCAGTTGGTAGAGATAGCGAATATATATAGGCAATCCTTTGTAAATGGCAGAGATGAGGAATGTAAATTTAATCAGATTTCAATACCAATTAACAACAAAAAAATGTCAAAAATATATTACATGTTAGCAAATAAAAATCACTGACTAGTACTGCAAACCAGGATCTAGTTTATTCACCCTTGGCGCAAAAAAATTTTCCAAACTCTTTACGGAATCTTTCACACAAGGAAGTAATTATTTCCCTGGTCTCTTCCAATACTGCTTAAACTCCATGTCCGATTGCAGATATTCATATAGGAGAACCGTACATGCTGAGGAGTTCAAATATTTAAAAGTTTTACTCTCATGTGTGAAAACCCCAGAGAAAATATGATGAAGATCATTAAAAATTAAACTGAAAACTGTACAGAAAATATAATGAAGATCGTATAAATTTAAACCGTACAACAATGGGAAAAAAAGAAGAAATACACAGCATCACAAAAAATCATATAAGATACCAGAGGAAACCTAAAGGAAACTTATAAACAGTTATAACAAAACAAAACAGAACAAAATAAAACAGAGAATGGAAAAGAAAAGAGGACGCTGAAAGCAAAGAGATGCAGAAGCTGGTAAATATGTACACGGTCGTGGAGCAGGAACGGCGAGACGAAAATTCACTAACCGTTTCAGTGTCATGGAGCGAGAACGGCCAGACGAAAATTCACGAACGTTTTAGTTTAATGAACATTTTTTTGATCAACGATCAAATTTTGTTCAATCCTCTAACAACACAAATCTACGGTGAACAATAGGACACGGCAATGGCTAGGGCAATTCATTTCAAAGGGAAAGCGTAATAACAGATCAAAGGTGTTGAAAATAGTTGTTGAAAATAGTTATTGATGAAGATGAGGAAACAATATTAAAGAAAAGTAATCTCAGAGTTTAAGACAAGAAGTATTTAGGATCAACTAATATAAAGCGATGTTTGCATTTTGCATGTACAAGTTGAATTTGTAAAGAACCCATATTGGAACAGGTGAAGAGACCAGAAATAAAGATTGAACATGTACTTGTTATGGGTTAGTATGTTAGAATACTACACTTGTTGTGTGTCATTGCATATTCCCAGTAATAACATGCTCATGTGTGCGTGACTTGGTACCTTAATTGGTTGTTGAGAGTTGAATATTAGTTGAGTAGTCATTGAGATTTGAATAATAGTTGATTGCTTTAATATTAGTTTGGCTTCCAAGATTATAATCGTTTAGAATCGATTACTTGGGATGGTTTCCTCTGTTATGTACCTCACTTGTTATCCCCACCAGGTCAGGCTCTATATTCTAGAATGCTAATTTACATAAGGTGGCCTCCACAAAATGCAGAGAATACTATGAGTTTACCCACAATTTTTTTGTTGGAAGGAATATATATATATATATATGTGTGTGTGTGTGTGTCTGTGTGTGTGGAAGCGTGTGGCGGGGAAGACGGAGCTGAAAGAGAAAGCCCTATTATTGGTCTATAATCAACACAAGAATTTACACAAACAAATGAGTAGCTATTTACTCCAGCACAAATGTGCAAAGAAGTTTATTGTTTAGGCACTGGGGTAAGTATATTTAAATTTTCGGAATAATTTCCAAGCATGAACAAAAAAATAAAATTGGAGATTCGAAGTAAATGTCATACCTTTGCAAGCTTGATGATGATCCGTTCCAAGAACAGAGAGAAACGATCAATGGGGACTCTATTTGCCAGCTGAATAAAATCTCTGAAGCTGCCACCACTCCAAGAAAGTAAATAAACCAAATGTATAAAAATAATAATTACCAGGATGCTCATGCTTCTTTATTCCTCCATACCCATCAATGAAAACAAATATGGGGCAAAGCCACCAGTATAGCAGAGAATGAGATTATAGATGTTGAACAAATAGACCATCTAATAATGGATAAATCGATTCTAATAAAAGTATGAAATCCAGAAGATGTACCTTGAGCTGTTTGGCAGCAGAAATTCTGCCATGTCGGATCCTTTGCTTGTTCAATTCACCAAACGGAAAATCTCAAATAATTTATATCAACAATTATGAGTCACGGGAACACTAGATTTCATATGGGTAATTTCGAGATTTAATGCGTAGTTTGAGCTGTTTGGTAGAAGAACTTCTGCCATGTCGGATCCTATGCTTGTTCAATTCACCAAATGGAGAATCCAAAATAATTTATATCAACAATTATGAGTCATGGGAACACTACATTTCATCTGGGTAATTTCGAGATTTAATGCGTAGTAAGATTATTCATGTCCCTCATGGATTTTCCCTTGGCTCACACGGCCTTGGATTTTGAGCACTTAACACGAACAACCCAGAAAATCATGAAGTGTCCTTACATTTCTTAAAATTATCTACTGAACTGACCTATTCACAACACTTATCATAAAACAGAACAAAATAAAACAGAGAACGGAAAAGAAAAGAGGACGCTGAAAGCAAAGAGGCGCAGAAGATGGTAAATATGTACACGACCGTGGAGCAGGAATGGCGAGACGAAAATTCACGAACTGTTTCAGTGTCATGGAGCGAGAACGGCCA
>APFE031075208.1:7343-23635 GCA_000404065.3 Pinus taeda | reverse complement strand
TTGTGCATGTTTATATTGTTTCCACTTTTGATTTTGGTCAATATAGCGATGAATAGAATTTCAAAGCAATATTTTTTTCAAAATATTTTGATACCACATAGATACACAAATTCAACTCAGGGGACGAACAGATTTAAACACATATGTAGAAAAATATTGGTAAATAAAAGGATTTTCCTTATCATTATTTATGATTTTCATGAGATGAGTATTGCGCCACAAACTCTCCTTTGATATTTACCTCAACAACTTTAAATTCCTTACTGTAATAACAATTCATGGCCAGGGAAAAAATAGTATTACAAATGTTCATATGTTTTTAATGTGGACTACATAAACTTAATCATTAGTATAGGATCAACGAAATCGCCTTGTAAGAATTTTTTCTTTTTTACTTAAGCCAAAACAAAATTAGAGAATAAAGAACTTCAAAATATTTTCTTATGTTGTTACACACGACAAAACTATTTCAAAAATTCTACAAACAAACTAATTACAACATGTCTCTACAGAATTGAAGGCATTGATATTGAGAAAAAAAAATGTTCACCTAACTAGTTAAGCTAGGATCATTTGACGCACTTTTCACATTATTTTTTCTGTTGATATTCATATGACACCAAGAAATGGTATAAGATATCCACCTCAACAACTTTCCTTGCTATAATAGTAAATCATAGAAAGTGGAAAATAAACTTTATTATAAATTTTCATATGTTTTTTTCTGTGGACTACATAAATTGATTGTTCACTAGATGACCAACCAAATCCACTTGTAATATTTTTATTTTCTCTTTCTTAAATAAAAACAAAATCAGCGAATCAATAACTTTGAAAAACTTGCTCCAGCTACTAAACACGATAGAAATATTTCAAAAATTCTACAAATAAACCAAGTAGAACATGTGTCTAGAGAATATAAGGCACTCTATTCAAGAAATCAATTCTTCACCTAACTGCTTGAGCTAAGATCATTTGACCGAATTTTAATATTTTTTTTTCAACCAAAAATTATGGGACCACCCAATAGAGCTCATTTATACAACTTTCCTTCACAATTTTCACATAGTAGAGCATGTATCCGAAGCTTTGAAACCACCATAGTCAGAAACACAATATGAGTCTCTCTCGCTTGAAGGATACTCCTTCCACACCCAATTTTTCTTACAAAGCTTTTGATACATACTTCCCTTATAAAAAATAGATATTAACATTTAGTAACGAAATGATGGTATCACATTTGGTCACAATTTTTTGGTTCGTATTACTACCTAAGTGAACTTAAAGTTAAGATGAATTTATGTTAATTTTATTATATGACATCGTAACATAATGAAAAAAAATTGAGAAAATTAATTTTAAGCTAATAATATAACAAAAGAATAATTTTAGAGATACAATTAAGTGTTTGAGGATTTACAACTTAAGTGTGTGTTTAGTAACACTAATGATGTAGTAATATCCCATCCTCCAATAATAAGATTGGAGAATTAGTTTTATATGTAGCCCATTATCATATATGTGTGTGTGGGGTAGTAGTAGTAGTAACTTTTAATGTTGATATATAAGTTTTACATTTTTAATAAAAATATATTATCACGTGATGAAAATATCTTAAATGGGAATGTGAGTTAATTCTCTTAAGAAAAGTAAGGTTCCCAAAAGTCGAGTATGAATCAATGATACAGCTGTAATTTTTTTTAAGAAATTAGCTAATACAGGAAAAAAAATATTTTAATTTGAGAGCTATCTAGAAGAACATTTATTTGATAAAAATATTTAGAATTGTATCAAATTCATTTTTATAGCCTATCAATCTTTTCATTTAATCTAATTCATCATCCAAATCTTTTTAATAGCGTCTCAATTTTTTTTATAACCTAGAACAAGGAAATATGAGGAATAGACATAGTGCACACAAAAAAATTCATAGATTGTTCATTTGCAAGCCAAATTACAGGCTAGATAAATATTGCTCATGGAATCCAACAAATTCAAAATAAGGAGAATGTTGTTCAAAAATATCTCAACAAAACTCCAAAAACCAACAACTCAATCATACCTATTTACTAATGTAAGCATCATTCCAAATTTGCAATTTAATGATTACATCTATATCATTACAAAGATTATAATAAAATTGATAATTTAAAATTAACATTTCAGATCTGTATGACTAGTCCTCCTCGAAATTTATACCCACTCTGAGGTCTCTTAGACAATGTCCTTTCCACGACCACAAATTTCTAGCTTCTCATTCAACTCATTTAAGACATAATCGCCTCTAACAATATTTGATGAACTTCGTATAATTGATGCTTCTAAATCTCCCAAAGGACAATCTCGATATTGGACTGTATCTAGTAGTCAATTATCCAGTTGACCTTTCTACCCAAATGGATCTCATTACAATAACTGTAATTGATTCTCTTGAACTCTGAAGCGCAACAACAACCACCAATATATAACTAATTCACACAATTAACTTAGTGATGTGTTTTAAGGACACCGAAGAATGTCGAGAACCACTAATTTAATTATATTCATGTATTCATCAATTTATTTTGAACGTTTTAGAAAAAAGAAACAACCTAACAAACAAGACAAAGAAAATCCCATAACAACAAATATAATCACATTCCATAACTAAAGATAATGATAACGATATAGATATAGATATAGATATATATAATAAATTGTAAAAAGCACCTCCAAAAGCTTGAAAGCATATAAGAATAATCTTAACAATGTAAATGTTAATTATTTTCATATTAGTTTTGAAAAGCGTTGATGTCGCATCAACCCCTTTCTTTAAAGGACTTATTCTTGACATTTTAAATTTTCTAATGTATTAGGTTTGGACTTTTTTTTTAAATGTTGATTATTTAACCATTTTTTAAATTCTCTTATTCCTCTTCATGTTTTTCATCCTTAGATATTTAGTTTGTAAGGCTTTTCGATTTTTTGTTTTGTTTTCCTTTGCACTGTTTTTTTATAATGAATTTTTTATTTTTTTGCAAAGTTAAAAAAAATAAAATAAAAAGTATTTTGAGATTATGTTTTTTTTATATTTAAATATCGTTAATTAATATTTAAACACACAACAAATAATTGTCACCAAAAGATAATAATCTACACAACTCCACAGAAAATACACTTTTTCCATATAGATATAATTAAAAAAACATGTATTTTAGGACATTTTTGCTAAAACCCCACATTAAAAAAAATGAAAAAAATATGTTGAAGATTTGAATAAAAAAAAAGAGGAGAAATAACCAATTTTATGAATTTTGTATAAAGCAATGATATTTGAAATAAAAAAATTCAAAAAAAGATATATTTTAAGTAAAAAAAATTAACATAGAAATAAAAAAAAAAAACAATAAAAACCTTACAATATAAAAAATTTAAAAAATGAAAAATACAATTAAGTTTATAAAAAAATCCATTAAAAGGATAAAAGATAATATTGAACAAATAATTTTTTAAAAATAAAAACCAAGAAAGAAATTTTGGATAAATATAAAATTTGAAAAAAAAAATAATTAAAAAAATTATAATAAAAAACCAGTCCATGTCAATAATTAAATATTATAGAAAGAAAAAATCACACAAATATATAATATGTATTTAAAAAAATAAATCCTTTTTTGGGCTTCTTGGCGAGCTCAACTCGATTCCGAGAATCAAGTGAGGGGTTCATCTGATGTTATGAATAAGATGGAGCCCTGGCCAGTGGCTGAAGGCGCCACAACCCGGGGCTAGCGGAGCAGCGATGGAGCCCTACCTAGGGGCTCAGCAAGGCATGGCCTTGTGTAGGCAAAGCTACGTGCACCTTTGCTAGTCGAAGGTTATGGGCCCATTGCCAGGCTTAATCCAATTCCGAGAATCAGATTGAGCCCGCCGAAGGGCTTGAAGAGGAATTCTTATTTTTATTTTTTTATAATAATCATAATCCATTTTATAACATTTTTTGCTTGATGGTTTTTTTCTTTAAATTTTTAATAAAAATATATAGACTTGTAGTTGACACAAATTGGTTAAAAGAATTTCCACCACCCCACTGCCTCTAATGTCACTAAATCTCAAATCCAACTACATTAGGTTTCATAGCCAATATTTAATTACATTTTTAAAAGCACTTCTGAAATTTATTTCCTAGTGAAGTAAAATGGACATCAATCCTACTCTAATAATAGATAGAAAAAATTTATGGAAGACACAAAAGAACAAAAAGAATCCAAATGATTACAACAATTAGACAACTCCTCATAATGAGAATATAGGTGGAGATACAAGTGAACCATAATAAATGATTCATATGAGAAAATATTTTGAATGGAAAAGGAAAAGGATCAATAAACCAAATTGAATAGTGGCAGTGAAAATTATTGACCTCTTAAAATAAGTAGAAAATGAAAATGGACAGAATATGAACCAAATTCGATATCATATGCATTAATTAGATGATTATACTTCTCTTGAACATCATTGCTACTACTATTTGTGAAAATGGTGCCAACCTCATTAAATGTAGGTTTTGTACCGTTTTTAAGGTGATAGTCTTTCCCTTACTTATATGAGTTTTCCTTCTCAGTAAATATCAAACTCTAAATATGGAGGAATTCCATCCTCATCTAAAATAATTTCATTGTTATCGTCAATTATTTCTAACACTCAAGTTCAAGTTACTGAGAAAATTTTGCATACCACCACATAGAAAAAGAACAAGGGGGAGAGTCAATTGCTTTAGAATAAAACTTTAAATGTCCTATCATAAGGTTTCTTATCCCAATGACGATCAACATTCGCTAATATAGCAAAACTCCTTCCTTATCTTCAGTTTTAGCATTTACATCAGAGCTCTTAGCATCAACTATAATAGTCTCAGAAGTCAACAACTTCACAAAGACCTACATATTACTTGGGATATGAAGGACAAGAATAAGGGTACATTCTTCCAAATATTATAATCAACTATGCTTCTATCATCTTCAAGATCACGCCTAGTGAAGATCAATCTTTGATGATTTGGAGCAATTCCTTGTCTTAAATTTTAGCATTCGCATTATTGACAATCTTTGAGCTATCAACTTCATAAGTAATTTTCATGTCGGTTAGAATTTTGATATTTGCATTCCACCTTTATAATTAATTTTCATCCTGGGTAAAGTTTTGAGATCTTCCTGATTTTTTTTAGTCATGGTAATGTGAAATATATCATGAGGTAAGTGTTCTGATGTTCATCTTAGTTTACCAGCCATTTTGTTTATATTTCTACACCAATTCCTACCAAGATCAAAGACCTTGCCTTTCATTGTAAACATTAGGGCACACATATTTTCACTTACCTCTTTTAAAACTTCTTAAAAACCGTTTTGCAAATCTGTCAAGATGCTACACTACATACATATTCCTTTGCAATTTAGAGAGAAAAATGATATTAATATCCAATAAATTTATATAGCTATTAGATAAAATTAAAAATAAATAAAATAATATGATATGTTAGACAAACTCTCGAGTTCTTTGAACACCCTGTTTTAAACATCCTCAAAAATAAATAAAAGATTAAAATGAAAATTAAATCCAAGCCAAATTTTAAATGTTAAATCCATAATAATGTGACTAACGAAATGGAATAAATAAAAAATGGTAAAAGCATGAAATGAAACCTTATTGGAAATATTTGTGTTGCAAAGATGTTTGTTTGAAAGGGAAAATAGCAAGCATTAATGGAAAGGACCACCAAAAAGTAGAAACAAACAGAAGCATCCGTCGAACATAGACCAAAAAAAGATATCCCGAAAATTTCAAAGAGGCGTGGATTCAATTGAAATTTGAAAAAGCATGGACTCTCAACTGAAGACAGAGCATGGAATCCTGGAGGAAGTAGCGGTGGTAAAACTCTTGTAGCCATTGAAGGGAAGTGTGAAATCCCTATATTAAGTCTTATCATTTTTCCAACATCTTCCTTTTTCCTTTGTCCATATCGATTGCGATTATTCTTGTGTGTTTGGCTATATGTGTGGTTAGAGTTGGGTCTGTCTGTGTTGAGTCTGTGTTTGAGCCAATCATGGTTGTGTGGGATAGAGGAGGAGGCTGAAAAGAGAAGGGAAGAGGAGGAAAGATGAGTTGTTTACCGATTTTTTGGGCTCAAAGAAATCAATTATCTCTAAAATGGTGTGGATCAGATTCTATTTAAATTTAGTGTTTCTGTTCATCTCTGCCTTGCTGTAAGAATTGATTCCATTTCATAACTTTGTATTTTTGTTTGGTGCAGTGTAAATTATTGGAGTGAATGAAGAGTTGGCGTTGCATGAAAATGAATGAAATATGGAAGGAAAGAGGTGGTTGACATTGTTGTTGTTCAAGGCATTCCAATTACCTTGTTGAACGTGAAATCAAATCCCAATTCTAGGTATATAGAGATGGCCATGTATCTCTCCTTTTGATTAGTTGAAACATCGTGCTTTAGCCAATTTTATTGAATTCAAGGCTCTCCTTCCTCCTCAATAATTTGTATTAAATTTAAATTTTTCTTTATTTTTTCAATCATCCTCAATAATTTTTATTACAGATAATTTTTCTGTCATTCCTTCAAGAAGTTATCCCCTATGAATTCAAGCATCACTGGATTTTTAATGACTTCTGATAGCTGTGTATTTGGGTTTAATCTATTGTGTATTAGTTTATTTTGTGGTTTTCTAGTATAACCTCTTCTTTATTAGTTTAACCCATTAGTTTTTTCTAACATGACTTGCGGTGTATTGTGTTCTTTCTTTGTTTAATCTGTAGGTTTTTCCCTTTTGGGTGTAAAAATATACATTTTCGAAAGTGGATTTCTATTTGTTTTCATTATTTAAATATGTGATAGATAGATTTATTATTTTTATATAAAATACAAATTGATAATCTTCAAAACAAATTGATAATTTTCATTATATCTTATTAAAACTATACATTTTTCTATAATATTTATGTGGTATTGCATGCAAATTTATTTACGGGAGGGATTTCACCTCCTAGTTTTGCTGAAGGGTTTTTTTTAGAGTAAATATTGATGTAGTTATATATTATTCTTTCCTTATCTCAAATACTGTAAGAGAATTATGCACACAATTATTAATAATAAAAAAAATTATTGAAAGGGTTAAACTCCTTCTTAGTTCTCAAGAAGGATGGGGCACCATTTTTCTTTCAGTAGTGTAGTTATCTTTATTTGTGTTGATTACTTTTCTTTAAACTCATAACCGTCAAAACATATTTTTTTAAAGATAGATTTACTTTACAACATTTATATTTGAGGCATGTCATATTACACTTCAATGAGCATCCATTCATATTATAACACTTATCCCATTCACATCTAACTCATAACACACTTACATTAAAAAAAAATCTATATCTTTTTTTTACAAAAATATAAATTATACAATCTTTCACCATGCATTGAAAAACACTAAATATAGTTATACTTAACAGACCATCCATATTGGTTTTTCTTTTTTTTTTTGTTTTCATTTTTAGTGATTTTTAAAGCTTTTTATATTGTATTATTTATATTTTATATAATTAGATAAGGGTATACATATATAATTTAATGTATTTATGTATTTATTTTCATATATTGAATTGATACTGTACCATGTTACTTTGAATTTGTGTGTGTGTTTAGTTGAATTGTGTGTTTTCTTTTTTGAAATTTCATATCTATATGTGGGTGGTCCTAATAATGATTATTTTCTTTTGTATTTTGACACCAAATTTTATATACTGTGTTTGCTTATTTGGTCTAGTATTTTGTATGTTTATTTATTTAAAATCTCATATATATGTGAATGCTTGTATGAATGTTTATTTATGAATATTTTTATCTAATTTGGAATTGTAATCATGTGTTTGTTGTAATGAATTATGAATTTGAATGGGTAAACATAATGTAGATTTTAATTTGTATATTATGTGTGTGTGTGTTTTTTTAAAGCTACATAAGAATATTTGAGCGTTTTCTTTTATTGACTTGAAATTTTATCATTTGCAATTAGTTATTTGAAATTGCATGTTTTGTGTTTAGTCCAATTTGTATATTGTGTGTTTGTTTGAACTTGTACTGTATGTTTTACTTTTTATAGTGTGTGATTTCTTATTTAATGTTGCATTTTCATATTTGGGTGTTTGTTTTTATATTAACTTGAAATTGTATTATGTGTGTTTCCTGAGTTTTCTAACACCCCTCCCTTGTGTACTAAATTATTGCAAACCTAAGCCGAGTTACAACTAGGAGAGATATCCTCTCTTGTGTGCTAAATTATTGTAAACCTAAGCTGAGTTAAAGCTAGGTTTGATATCCTCCCTTGTTTTTTAAATGATTATAAACCTAAGTTGAGGGAAGATAGGTGTGATACCCTCCTTCGTGGGTTAAACTATTCTAAACCTAAGATGAGGAAAGCTAGGTGATATGTACTATGAAAAGAAAATGTGTTATTAATAAATTAATAAAATAAATCACTTAGAGGGTGGAGCACCAAGAGAGAGGAGATTCTTTCCAAATCCCACGAGGAATGGGAATAGAGATGAATCTTTCATGATAAGCTTCTGTATGACATTCTAGATAGATTTGGATGGATTGGATATCCATCAGATAGATGGGAGATAAAGATCCATCAGACATAAAAGCTTCATGGGAAACAAAGGCAAGATTTTATGAAGAAAAGCCTCCTGGGATATAAATATGAGCTTTTGCAAAAAAGACGTAGGAAAATGGAAAAATCCATAAAAGCAGGATGTTGACAGTGGTAACTAAATCATGAAAGAGGGTACTAAATACCCAGTGATTGATCAATTGAGGGCAGTTGATGCTTGCCAAGATCTTCGGCTCGAAGGGAGTAAAAGGTGATTCATTGTTGGGTGATGGTGCTCCTCCCTTCAAGAGAGGTTTTAGTTGGTCTCATGTGCATGGGATGTTTGTATGATGATTCTTACTCTCTCTCTCTCCCTCCCTCTCTCTCTCTCTCTCTGTTATAGTTCCAAGTTTTTTGTGAGAAGATTCTATTAATTCTTTGTTATCATTCTAGTTTTTCTATGAGATGATTGCTTAAGTTTCCTCACCATAAGAATGTTTGAATGAATTACATCGGTTTGTGTACTAACAAAATTATTAGGATGCTAAATCCTACAATTAAGATATATGAATTACATAATTTCCTCTTTTATAGAAAATGAATGATTCAATAATGCATGTAACTGTCGTGTGCTCTCATATGCATTTCGAAGTTATTAAGATTATCTTTAAAGTGGTAGCAAAGAGTAGCATGATTTAGTGTTTTGCAAGTTTTCATGCATGTGGAATAATTATGGAGGAATGTCTCCCATAGTATTATCAAAGGTACACCATGGTCTATGTCATGCATAATGAAATTAGATGCTCTTGCATGTAGTATAAGGAATTAATGGAACATCCTTTTAGTTATGCATATATGGGTCTATAATATATCCTATGAAATTGACTTGAATATCATCAGTTTGCTAACGGTACCTAGTGTGTCTATGAGATAGGTTACTTGTATAATGCCTCATCTAAGATTTGTATTTAATTAAGCAATTCATTATGCATAATGGAAACAAGACCTATAATAATGATGGATGATCATGATAGTAGAGTTTAATTAACATCATTTATGTAGGTAAGGAAATTAGTAAAGGTTGCATGTTATGGTTAGTTCCGTTTTCATCTACTAAATCATGTTTACTAAAAATCATCTACTAAATCATGTTTACTAGAAATCTGACACATAAGCCTTCACAATAAGGTTAAAAGACCATACTAGAAGAACTCTATAATTAAATTGATCATGACTTCGGAGTCTATTACAGAATTACTAATGATGATATAAGGGCAGGCTAAAGATACACTATGTGGTATTGTTTCTTAACGATTAAATATAGATCAAAATAAACATTTATGGAATGGGAGCTTAGGAGCTAAATTATAGGGTAGGATAAGGAGGTTCGTTACCAAAGGTATCAAACAAAAAGTTCAAACACTAATTCTTATGGGCCAATCCACCTCCGTAGGATTTCAATTACGGGTTTAAAAAAAAAAATGTTCTCCGTAAAGGTGAAGTTAAAATTTGAAGCTTAGAACATGTTAATGTCATATTTATTTGTTTTTGTTAAAGAAAGTTAGGGTTCCTTAATGGTTTATTGAGGAATCATGAATATACATATGTTAATTCAATATATATGCAACAGGATATTATATCAAGCAATTTAATTAAGGAGGAAGTTTTTATGCTTTGGTGGAAGATGTTTTCTACCCCATCTAGGTTGTATGCTCAAACATGTCTTCTAAGAAGACCATATGGTATCAAAAAATTAAATATAAGGTTAAATTCGAAAGAATTCTCAAGAGACTTCAATCAAACCTACATCAAACAGATAGCTAAGCTTTGGGGTCTTTGTGTTTCCCTCACTATATGTTTTTGAAGGTGCCTTTCCATGGCTACAAAGTATGCAATAAATCTCTGGAATTATTAAGCTTGTCTCAAATCCATGCCCATGAGATCGATTCATGTCCTTAAAGTTTTGTAAGTTTTAAAACGATAGGCCAGCAACAAAAGTACCGGAGGAAATCTAATCCGCTTTGTCATATAAAGAACATTTTTTTGGACGTAAAGGTGTTGTTATGGATTCTTTGGCGTACTATATTATTTAGGAACCGAAGAATTCCGGAATTTAAAACTACAAAATATGACCTCCTCCAAAAATTTCTTTGATTCTATTTTCGTGATATCGACTTGAGTGGGACGTTACAAATTATCAACATAAACGGACTCATCCATAAATTATGACATAAACGGACTCATCCATAATGTCGATATTACATTGCCTGGGTGAATGCGTAGTGGGAAAAAGCACACGATCGGTTATGGCAACTCGAAATATGAAAAGAGTTGGTCCACTTGTGTGTCTACCCGGTCACTGTGTTTCTCATTAGGTGGTAACCACCACCAATCCATCCATTGTAGGGAGGACCTCACCACCGTGTTTAAATTGCCGTACTCAACAATTGATTCCCATGAAATGGACTAACCCATTAAGGAAGATATATCATGGCCAGTTCAACATTCACAACGGAGAACTCAACCTTTCTCAGATGATAGCGATAAAACTCAACCTTTGGGATGTATGAGGCAGTTTCAACCTGTGAAGCTTTTTAAAAAACAATTTGGTTATGTCTCCAAGCATTTGTGGAAACTCGTTGCTGGAAGAGGAGAGGAATAACTAGGAAGAATTGTCAATCTGAATATGAAATCGAGGCACGGGGATGGAGCTTCTGCACATGTTATGTGGACGGATAGAAGCTAGCTCTTATTTTTTTGTGGAAAAAGGTTGGGAAAATTAGCCGTGACATGTGATTCACCATACGGTTACTCCTCCCTATGGATTAGCGCTGAATACACGGGTATGCTACTTGATCATCATGCGCAGTCATTTTTTTCGAGTGTGTTATAGATTTTCTGTCCACTTTTGGGATGAATGCCGGTTTCAGTGTCTGTTTTTATTTTTTCCGGAACTATCAGTGCCTGTTATCCTTATTGCATGGGAAACATCCGGGAGAGATCGACCTTATCCACCTTATTCAATGGCCCAAATAGGTACGCAATTGTTCAATCCCAAAAGCCTACTTTTGGCTTATAGATATAGGGTTACCCTAAAAAAAGGCTTAGAGAATAATGCTAGTAAAAGCAACCAATGAGAAACAATAAAAAAGAATTTTACATATGGTTTACGGATAAGGAAGTGAATGTTGTCAAGCCGCATCCATATCACCTAAAGTGAATCGACTGCTATGTGATGCTTTGGTGATGCCATTTTAGATGCTCGGAATCTTTCCTACCAAGTTAAGAATGCCCATATGTTTAAATCCTTGGACATCTAGTGCAATGCTAGAACCACGAATAGGCATGAATCAAATATGGTGATTTCAAGTTTTAATTTCTAAGGATTGTCAACAGGGAAGTTGGGACCCAATCTACCACATAAATGATACGAATATTGATGGCTAGGTGTTGTAAACCTTCTTGTTAATGTATTTGAAATGATCATTTTTGTTTATTCAAAGTGAGTGCTTTTCAATTTTAGAGAACCTTAGCCTCAGGGTTATTTCTTAAACAGGAAATGATCATTCTCTAAAGTTACAAAAGTATGTAGATGTGCTAGAGATAAATCATGACCACGAAAAAAAAATATCGAGACAATCAATGATACTGAAATAAACTGTCAAAATAGTTTATTAATGAAGCCATAGGTTCGTTTGATACTAAATACAAATACAAACATTCCAAATACATCAAATCCAATTTTTGGGTAATAGAATCACAACATGGATAAAATCACTTCCACCTGCTTTCTTTTAAGTAATCTTGGGTTAAGTGATTGTGTGTCTACACCGACCCTATAATATTTTACTACGAGTGATGATGTTGGATTTTGGTAGCTTTCGGAAGTAGTTCATTTTATTGGTAGACTTAAAGCTAAAGAGACACCTTCCCAACTAGGTTTTTGGATAAAATCTCATTAAGGGTTGTTGTTTCCCTTTCGGTCCCCAATAATGCCTTTTCTTTGGCCCTATCCGCTGATCTAGAGGCGTTGAAAGGAATTTGGTGTAGGATAATGGTTATCCTTTCTTGGCTTCAGGGAGAACAATGTGAGTATCCACCTTATCTGAGAAAAAGAGACATAGTTGGACATTCCATGGCCATGTATCGAATTCTTATCACTCACTGCTCAAATAAGGATAAAGAATGCCTTTAATACCTTAAAGGATTGAAATTTCATTCCATCTTGAAAACAAAAACATTATTCACCTCAGGTAGTCCTAATACCTGTAAAGGTCTTATGAAATTATGAGTTTCTTTCTGGGAGAAAAAGTAATAAGAACACAAGGTGTTCTTTAGGTCGAGGAAAACTATCCCTCAGGTAGGCAAGCGAGTGAAGCTACCAAACTTGTAGCAAGCAAATGAAAACTTGTTGTGAGTGATTATTCTCCTGTATTCTTATGTAATTTGGATAACACTTATCATTACTTGCACATAGACAAGTCACACTCGGAAAATCTTTCTCATATTATCTTCTCCTATCTTAATTTCTCCTTGTGTGGAAGTTACACAATGTCTATTCGATTAGCAGTTCTTTGATATAAATACTCCTCCTACCCACACGTTGGTATCAAATTTCATCGTCTTCAGTGCTAAAATGGTATTGGATGCATTTTTCTTTAGATTTCCTTTGAATGCTTCCATAGAAGGAGATATCGCAAGGTGTTGCAGTCGTTTAGCAAGGGAGGCCGAGAAATGTCCCTGAGGCCACTATTGTAAAAAATTATATCTTGAAAGAGGAGAGCAGGGTGTTGTTGATAATTCAGCATCCAAATGGGCAAGGCTAAGCCATGTGTGGAGACTCAAATTCCATAAGAGTCTCAGGGAAAATGTTGGCAATGATCACAATGATGACTCTCGCATAGCCTTCTTTTATGATGGCTTCCTCATATGAGGAAATTTGCATGATTTTTTGTTTGGTGTTTCAAGTATGGTTTAAGGTATACTAGCTCACTTAACTGTAAATCTTTCTAATTCTCCTTGGTTTCATAGCTATTCTCTTCATTCTTAGTCACAACTGGAAAAATGGCATTTTATGGATTAATTTGAGAGGGGTGACCAATGATTTTTTCCTGAAGCCATTCTGGTGCATCATATGGGAGATAGGAAAAGCATCTGCAATTATATAATCACCACATATGCTAGCCTTTCGTCCCTCGTTTAAACTGTACTTCAAAATTATTGTACTAGGTTTGGGTGAAGATGATTGAGGGTTTTCTAATGTTAATTTTCGAAGACGTTGCTTGCCCTATTTAAATTTAAATAATAAATTGAGGAAGTAGGTTGACTGAAATCCATTTCTAATTAGGTTAAAATTATTGTACTTGGTTTGGACGATTGGGAAATTTGTAGAAGGTAAAATTTTTATTTCTTTATTTGTTCCCCAAACTTAAGTTGTTGTTAAATTCTCTTAGGAGGGCACAAGGACTCTATACCATGAGCCATGAGGTAAAAATGGTTTAAAATACTTTAAATGATAGACCTTGTTCATATTTGAACTCGATAAATGAACATATTGTAGTGTATGATTATTGGATTAAAAATCTGGATGAGAAATTCTAGGGATGTGGTCATCATGTAGGATAAATAGACACGGGAGTAATGGGGAATAAAGAAAGTTGAATATTATGTTTAATTTTGTACCAATAGGTCTCTTCTGCCATACTATCACCATATTAATTTACTCATATTAAAATTAAAATTATGAGTCAATGATTGCTATGCAAGGACATACCTTAACTAGAATGTAGATGATACTTATGAGAGACTTTAAGGGAAGAAATGTTGAACTCTTATGAGGTAAATGGAAAACAGGAAAGATAAAATCACAAGTACAATTTCCATAGATCATGGTCAACACCAAGAAATATTTCAAATAAAAGTATATAAATGGACATAAATAAATTTATGGTTAATTAAGTGGGTTCCATCCTAAAACAAATTCTAAAAATTTTACTCATGGAAGACAGGTCTTTGTATGAAGTACGAGACTATGTAATTTTAATATTGTGATGATTGGTGCATCTAGATGTAATGATGGAATTTGTTTTTGATATGGTTTTCGATGAGTCTTTTGATTCACCCTTAGTAAGAAAATGCTCCAAATATACACTATTGTAGGGAACTAAATGTTACTAAGTTATTATTCATATATTTAATAGAAATATGTGTAATTAATTGAACATGCATATTTTGGAACATACAAGTTTCTTTGACGAAATAGACATCTTAATAATTATAACTAAAGTAGATAAGAGGCACAAATTATATTCCAATCTAGAAGGAACTTGGGTTAGAAGTGGTGAAGGAAATGCACAAATGCAATACACCACATTGTACGCATGTTGGAAAAGACATCAATAGATTATGACTCTAATACGAATGTCAATGGGCCTGACACCAAAATTAAATCTAGTGTAAATAAATAATGGGAGTGCAAAACCAATGCTTGGTTCTTCTTGATACACTCCTCGTCCTCCCCCCTCCTTTGCCTCTGCCTCCGCCTCCACCCCCTCCTCGTCCTCATCCTCCTCCACTTCTAACATTGCCCTCCTCCTCCTCCTCTGCTTCCCCCCGCCCTCCTCCCTCCCTCATCCTTCAACCACTCCTCCACGTCCCCCTTCCAATACCTCTGCTCCCGCCACCTACCCCTCCACCTCCTCTCCCCCTTCTCTATCTCCGCCTCCACCATGACCCCCTCTACCTCCTCCCCCCTCCTCCTTGTCCTCCTCTGCCTCCCTCCTCCTCCCACTCCTCCCAAACCTCCTCCTCATCCTCCTCACCCCCTTCCTTTTCCTACTTCACCCACCCCCCTTCCTCCCCTCTGCCTCCTCCCCCTCCTCCTCCTCTGCCTCTAACTCCTCTCCTTCTCCTCCTCCTCCTCCTCCTCCTCACCCTCTACCTCCTCCGCTCCTCCTCCTCATCCTCCTCCTCCTCTCCGCCTCCTCCGCATCCACCCACTCCTCCTCCTCATCGCCCCCTACTCCACCTTCGCCTCTACCTTCCCCCCTCGTTCTCCTCCTCATCGTCCTTCTCCTCCTGCCACTCGCCCTCCTCTTCCTCCCCTACTCCTACTCCTCGTCTAACCCCTCCTCGTCCTTTCCCCCTCCTCCTCCTCAACGTCCTTCTCCTTACCCCCTCCTCTGCCTCTTCCTCCACACCCTCCTCCTTAAGTCTCTGTTATTGTTTCAGTTTTTCTATCAGATGGTTTCTTAAGTTTCCTCACCATGAGAATGTTTCAATGAATTACATGGGTTTGTGTACTGATAAAATCATTAGGATGTTAAATCCAACAATTCAAATATATGGATTTCTTAATTTCCTCTTTTATAGAAATGATGGATTCAATAATGCATATAACTGTCATGTGCTCTCATATGCATATCGAGATTATTAAGATTATCTTTGCAGTGGTAAGAAAGAGTATCATGCTTTAGTGTTTTATAGATGTTCATGCATCTGGAACAATTATGGAGGAGTGTCTCTCGTAGTGTTATCAAGGGTTCACCATGGTCTATGTTGTGCATAATGAAATTAGATGCTCCTGCATGAAGTATAAGGAATTGATGGTACATATTTTTAGTTATGCATATACCAGTTTGTAATATATCCAATGAAATTGACTTG
>APFE031075204.1:0-20350 GCA_000404065.3 Pinus taeda | reverse complement strand
ATACATATAAATACACGATAACACAATTAATTTGGTTGAACAAATCTCTCAGTCACATGTCAAGATAGCAAGTATTTAGATGAGTTAAGATCTGTCAAACCAATTAGTTTCCACAAATTTCAAAAGTCTAGGAACTGATTCTTTTAGACAAAAGACTAGTGAGAGTTATTCCTTCTACAATTTCTAATTCATGGACCTCCCCTTCTTAATCAACTCTTTTGATGGTCCAACTATTTAGGTCCCTCCCACACTTTTTTTCCAATATCTCATTCAGTCGAGAACATAATTTCTTTTTGTTTAAATTCCCTTAGTTGTGTCACTATTATCCAATCTTTCTATCAGCTTCAATGACTGTAAAGAAATCCTCTTTACACTATCAAAATTTAAAATCCAAAAGACCTACCTCAATACCTATGTTGATCTACTTCTAATGCTATCAAATTACTAGATATTCAATAGAAGCAAGCTCCAAGCCCCCTTGGTACCAAAATGATGTTGATCTAGGCTATCAAATAATTTTGATCTAGCCTACCAAATGATGTTGATATTTACCTCCAAACACAATCATTATAAAACCCACTTCTCTAAAATCCAAATATAACCCATAAAAAACCCACTTTTTAGTAAATGTTACACAAAACAACTTAATTGTTAGGTGAATTAGCAAGGTTGAGGATCATGATTCCTCCATAACCTGAATAACCAAAATGGCCAAGACCTCAACTAGGCCAACTGGGCCTTGCCCCAATTCAAAGGTTGAGAGGTTGTCTCCACACTAGATTCAACAAAAGTTTAATAAATTCTACCTCTCGTCCGACTACCAAATTCTATGCTATAGAATGAATTTAAAAGGGATTTTCTTTATTTCACCTCTATAATTAGAGTAATACATATTATCATACCTCTGCTATACATGGCTTATGCCTGAGCATGATTTTATTTATTTAATGATCCTCATTAAATTCCATCTTCAGTTTGGTTAATAAACAAAGGGTTAAATTAACTAAAATTTCCTCAACAAATAATAATGTTCTAGATTCTATTTCAACCATCAATCATAATAATAAAAATGTCATTTCCAAACATTGGTAGTCATCTTGCCTTCAATGTGAAGCTCCAGCAATTATACTCAAGATGCCGAAACCTACCTTACTTCATGTATAAATAAACCCTCACAAAATGAAGAAGCTTAGTTGGCTTCTATGCATCCTTTGACAAATTTCTACAAATTGAATTTATGATTGGACGTGTTTTGAATCCTCTTCATTGGAAATTCCTGTAGCTAATATCTACCATAACCATAGACATAGATCCCCCTTCATAAATTGTACAACTAAACCCTTGTACATATTTTCAAACTTAATTATCATTAATGACTCATAGATTAACGCATAGAAACACCAAATTTGAATAAAGATTTAAGTACACACAAATATTTATTCAATCATAATTACTTGCATAAAATCAATGGCATAGTTAATCCAAGATGGGAATATTCTTCTTGACCCTTTTCCCTATTTGACACACTCTCTATCGGTGCCTTTTGGGCTTACACAATTGTACACAAAGGATTCTGAACTATAATTTTTTCAAGTCCTAAAATTACTCAACAACCAAATCTCTAGGATCCTTTGGATCCACAAAATCCTCTCAAGGATACCTCACTCCCTTCTATGATTTTTCTAGATATTAAAACTCTCGAGACCTATTCAATTACATCTCACTTATTCTTAACTCACTCATGTATAATCCTTCTGGTATAACAAGGAAGCATAGGAAAATACATTAAATAAATCGATTAGGGAACCAAATCGTTTAATAAATTATGATCCTTAGGTCTAGTCAAATATGTTGTCACTTGGAAGCTAAAATCACCTGCATCAATAGTCGTATTCCTTGCACTCTCTAATATATAAAAGAGGTGAAGGAGACTTTATTGAGTGTGGACAAGTAAAATTTATTACCTCTGATGCTTATTGGGGGGTGCATCCTTATATGATTCACATTTTATTTAGACAATAACTTATTTATTTCTATGGATGTTTCTCCACACTCGGGTTTTACCATGTAAATTCCTTTATCCCTATTTTTTCTTTCTTATTTGATTTACTACATTTTATTATGCTTTCATACGATATTAGACTACATGGATATTTTTTGTATGTTAATACATATTTGAAAATCTATCCTCTAGATTCCCTCAGTAGGTATATGAGGTGACTAGTGTGCACATTCATCAGCCGACAAAGTTAGCTTTGAGAATATACACTTTGTTCATGACTGAAACATGAGTTTGATAATGAAAAACCTAACGTTCACCCATCATACCAATCTTGTTCAATGTGAGGTTGTCATTTGTTATATCCCCATATGGTATCTCCAATTTCACATTCTTCACATTGCAATTTTTATGGTCATTTCTTGCATCCATATTGACACATTATTCCCATTATTTCTATACAAATTTCATGAACATGAAGCAAATCACATTACAATTGTGAGCTACTTTATTAACACTCTCTAGCCATTGTGTTTCTTAAACCATATTCTAAGACAAATAGAAAGAATGATGACACAATTTGGATTTTAGGATGAGATTTCATACTGTAAAGTATAAATTTGATCAATTCTAATAAAATTGAGCATTGGTAATCTCTCCCACTATAATGAATCCAATGTCCACTTGTAAGTAAATCCAACTTCTTGAGAACTTAAGATTCTTCTATAAACATGTTCAGTAGTAGATTTCTAGTCCACTAGCTATCACATCTTCCAACAATCCAAATCCCATACTTCTCAATGGTATAGTAGAAACCTTAGATATGTGAGTTTTTGGCATGAATTTTAACAAATGAATACAATATTGAAAAGGTTAAAAAGTATCTCACCTCAAGGCCCCATTTTTTATGATGCCAAAATGATGACTCGGAGTGGTAGAACAATAAAAACACACACATCAACATGCAACATTATGAAAATTAAGGGATATTTTAAAGTATATGCTCCCAAACCCCAAGAGGGGAAATTTTATAAAATAATCATTCTCATATTTTACCTTCTAGTGTACAAATGGTCCTTTATATAATAATAGGTGACCATAATAACTATATGATAATTATATAATTTTTACAACTATTTTCTCAATTATTTCCAACAATATATCCCTAAAAATCTCAACTTAATCCATGAAATCCTCATTCCCTTATTTATTTCTTCAATGATATCTGGCCTTCTCCATTGCTCATTTTCTTTTTTCTATTCACTTTCGACCTTGTAATTGTGAAACATAAATAGTGTTGAATTCCATATAAAAGAGTAACATCCACTCGAATAGATGGCTTACTAGAATTCATATTTATCAGTTTTCCATGAAACTCTTTCTCATATATGGTTCAAAAACCATTACTCTACCACGAATCTTCATACATATAACTTTTATCCCCCTTACATCATCATCCTCATCGAGGGTTTTTGGCTTACCCATAACCAGGTTCTCAATGCTCCTGCATCAAAATGCTAACTAACAAAGTTAGAAAATGTAAACATAGATATAGATTGTGAGGCATAAAATATACATTACATCATATAATCACATTACAAGGCAAGATAAATTTGAAATATGGCTTCCATGCCATATACTAACTCATAAGGGCTCATTCCAATGGATTTTTTGGTTGAAAGTCTGTCTGCCCACAGGGCATTTGTGAGCTTCCTATGCCAGTTCTTTTTGTTCTCTTCTAGCACTTTCTTTATGATATTGATGAGGCTTTTGTTGGATGATTCGGCCAAGCCATTAACTTGAGGGTATTAGGCTGAAGAATGACCCAAGGTAATGTGTAACTTATGCCAGAAGTTGATCATTTTTCTGGATTTGAAGGCAGCAGCATTGTCAGTCATGATTTTGTCAGGGCAACCAAATCTAGAAAGGATATTGTCCTCAAGGAATCTCATAATAGTGGAGTCATTGGCTTGCCTACATGGGATGGCTTCAAACCACTTGTTGAAATAGTCAGTGGCTGTTAAAATCCACTTGTGTTGGCCTGAAGAAGAGGGATGGATTTCACCTACGAAGTCAAGACCCCATTGTTGAAAAGGCCTTTCGGTTGAGATGGGCTTAAGGGGCAAAGGCAGCAGTTTTCTTTTTCCTTCAAAGATTTGGCATTTGTGACATGGGACAACAAATTTTTTGACATCTGCAAATAGAGAGGGCCAATAATAGCCAGCCCTAAAAATCTTGTCAGCAGTGGGCTTCCAATATAGATGCCCTTCATAGTCCCCTGCATGGAACTCTTTCATGATGTTGTTGGTTTCGCTTATGGTTAAACAATTTAGCAATATGCCTTCATGATTTTTCCAAAACAGGGCACCATCTAAGACACAAAGCTTTGATTCTTTCATTTTTAAGAATCTCTTTTTGGTTCTGGACAACCCTGGAGGAGCACACAGGTTTAACAATACATAACAAATATCGGCATACCATGGGGATTGTAAAAAGGTTTCACTGATCTGTGGAGTTGCCAACTCATGTTCGTTGTCCAGTTGGTTAATTTCTAAGGCCTGAAAGTTCGTTTCAGACATTAGTTTGGCCAGACCTTGTCCGTTTATTAGTTTTGTGGGTTTTATCTCAATGTCGTATTCAAGAATAGTGGCAATCCATTTTCCTCTTTTGCCTTCTAGTCCTTCTTGAGTTAATATGTCTTTTACAGCAGAGTTTGAGACATAGGAAATCACATGTGAATATAGAATATAAACTCTAAAATCTTTTATGGCCTTAACAAGCGCATAGGCTTGCTTCTCCGTGATTTGGTATTTCAAGGGTGCATCTGTTAAGGCTCGACTGAAAAATGCGATTGGTTTTTCATTTCCTTGATCATCTTTTTGTAAAAGGATAGCAGCTATCGTGTACTCTGAAGCAAAGGAAAAGATGATAAAATCCTTATCAAATTGTGGATTTGTGATGACAGGCGTTTGAGTCAAGGCAGCTTTGATACTCTCAAAAGCCTGCTTGGTTTCAAGAGACCATCTTACCTTGGCATCCTTTTTTAACATGTTTCTTAACAATCTTATCAGTTCAGCTAAATTTGGGATAAATCTCCTTAGGAAATTGATCTTTCCAAGGAATTCTTGCAACTCTTTTATGTCTCTTGGGTATGGAATTTGGAGGATGGCTTGGATTCTTTATGGATCAATTTTGATACCGTCTTTTGAGATGATGTGGCCTAGAAACTTACCTTCCTCAAGGCCAAACAAGGACTTCTTGGGGTTCAAGGAAATTCCATATTTCCTACATCTCATGAAAATTTTCCTTAAGTGTTTGAGGTGATTTTGATCAGATTTGGAGAAAGGGGTTAAGTCATCAAGATAGACAACAAGGAATTTATGGATTTCCTTGGCAAATGCAATATCCATTTCTCTTTGAAAGGTGGCACCAGTGTTCTTCAGCCTGAACGGTATTTTAACATACTTAAATGTTCCCCATGGTGTGGTAAAGGTTGTCTTGTCTTGGTCATCCAGGTGAACAAGTATTTGATTGAAACCTGAAAATCCATCTAGTAAAGAAATTCTAGAGGAACCCACTACTCTTTGTAGGATGTGGTCCATTTTGGGCAAAGGGTAGTGGTCTTTTAAGGAGACCTCGTTTAAATTTCTTAGGTCTACACACAGTCTGATCTCCCCTAATTTTTTCCCTATGGGAACGAGATTGGATACCCATTCAGAAAATCTGATGGCTGCTATGATACCTGCTCTAAACATTCTCTTTACTTCCTTCTCAATGAGGGGAAGAAGCATAGGGTTTATTCTTCTAAGTTTTTTCTTGAATGGTTTTTTGATTTGGTTTTAAGGAATGGTATGTTGAATCACTGAGGTGTCATAGGACTTCAAGTCCTCATAACTCCAAGCAAATACATCTTGGAACTCTTTGAACAAATCCACATGCTTTGGTTTTTGATCACGGGGCAGATTTTTGGACAATTTAATCATTCTGGGCTTTTATGTTGTCCCTATGTTGTGTTCTTCTATAACAGCATTTAAAGGCTCCATTTTTGGCTTTTTGGGCACATCGTTATCATCAAACATGTTTTCTAATGGAGTAAGGCCAACAGGAAAAAAAATATTCTTTAGATCAATGAACTCAGCCTCTGCTTTGGCTGTTTCCTCTAAATGCATTTGTTTCAGATGTTCTATGTTTGCATTGTCAAAAATGTTGGGTTCAAGATTTGTTTTGCTGTTGCAGCTGTTATAGCCTGCTGATTTTTATTTGTTTGTTGTTGGGAATTGCTCATGGCCTCCATGTCAATGTTTAAATTTCAAACTTCGCCCTCAAGAGTGAGGAAATTGTTAATCTGGGCATCATTTTCAAATACTTGCCAATCTCTAATATTGTTAGGAACAGTGGGCCTATGTTTTATTTCAGCAGTAAAATGGTGATTTGGCTCAAAGGGAAGCTTACATGTGTTAGAAAAAGTGGCTAGGATGTGTGCATGTATGTTATGGTTTCTTGAAATCTTGGCAAGCTCAGATTCAGCGAAGGTATTAAGTATTTCTGTTGCAACAGTCCTATAGGCCCTCATTCTATTGTTATTGGTAACAAAGTTGCCTTTCATTTGTTGTACGATTAGATCAGAGTCACCTAGAATTGACACTTTTCTAGCTCCTAGAACTTTGAGAAATTTTAGGCCTAAGAGGAGAGCTTCTTACTCTGCCATGTTATTGGTACATCTGAAATTTTGTCTATAGGCATGGCCCTCTGCATGGTTGTCATGTGTATTGTGAATCCATACACCTGCCGCTACTCCTAACTTGTTGACAGAACCATCAAACTCTAAATACCATGTAATTTCTTGTATTTCGTTTGTATCAAGAGTTTCAGTCATTTTAGGATTGGGCAGATCTAAAATTTCTGTTTGAGGAGGTTCTTCCTATTTGGTGGCTGCCTTGACTGTTGTGACTATTTCATGGTCATCGGCAACCGGTTCCTCATTTATGCATGTCTCTAGCACTGAAGCTAAAGGCTTCTCATTAGTTGGAGGATTGATGTCATCATTAAAAAGAATAAATGAATCCATATCAGAATGGATTGAGTAAATTGGAAAATTTTGGGGCTTCTCCTCACTACTCACCACATACTTCATGAGTGTTTCTCTGTACAATTCCTTTGGTTGCCCGAAGACAGAAATAGTGGCATAAGAGAGGTTGAGTTGGAGGGATCCTTGAAGTTTTTCTCCCCATGATCTTGATAGGAGCATGCCATATTTTGTTGGGATGTCTGCAACTACTACGTCCATTAGGATTGTCTTATTGGGAAATTGTAATAAAGACACACAAAGGTCTTTAATTAAGCCTAAGCACTTGACTTGACTTGAGTCAAAGGAGTATAGATCTTTGTAGGGTCTAGTGACATCAAGGTTTAGATTTTCCATTACAACTTTGGGCATAAGATTGTGTGAGGCACCTGAGTCAAACATAACATTAAGAAAGATTTTTTCATGTATGTGCAAACTGACATAAAAGGGTGGGACAGATCCATATGTTGATTTTCCATTAACTTCTGGACCAAACAGTAGCTCAGGGGTATAATCTAAAACATTTACATCATCCCTGACCTCTGGTAGTTGAAGTGACCTTTGAATTTGTTGCCTATACCCATCATGTTTAGCAATTTCTGAGAGGGGGATAAATATCTTAAGTTTTCCAATCTACGCTTCTAAATTAAATGGTTTTTCCAATGGAATCTTTGTGTTAGCAGTAGTAGATTTATCCTTCTCAAAAATACTTTCTGCATTTTCCTTTTGACTGTCTGCGTTATTGTGCAAGACACTATGTGATATTTCTATTTTGGGAAGGCTTTCCAGAGTGCTTTTTAAATTTTCTTTCGAGGAAGAAGGAGGCAGAGGCTAATTAATATGAGGTTGTATGTCTGTTATGTCCTCTACAGTCACCTGGTGCGGGTTTGGGACAATTATATTAGCTGATTCTGTTATGACAACCTTGCCTTTAATCTTGTTGGGCTGTTTGCTGTCCTTTGTTTTGCTAGGTGCAGGGATATCAATGGTTCTTGTTCTCAGCTTGTATTGTTTGTGGACCTCATATACAGCAGAATAATAGCCCTGTTTAAAATCAAAAGACTCTCCCCTCTTGGCTTGAAATTGTTTTACATCAAGGTAGTCTTGGTCTTCTTGAGTGAGAAATATTTGCTGCTCATTTTTCGAATCTATCAAGTTCATGTGAGTCTCTTCTATGGGCTCACTGGATGTGGATTCCTCTGTGTAGTTTTCTTGGAAAGGAGGCTTAATATCATGGTCGGGACTAGCTCTTCCAGCATTTGTGTTTTGATTTTTTCCGAACTTTGGGTTCCTCATGGTGTTGGGTTGTTGTCCTACCCATGATGATTTCCTCTCAACACTTTCCACTCTATCTCCCAGCCTATGCATGCCACTGATAATAACATCTAGTTTCTGGTCTAAAGTTGAGGGTTCTTCCTTAAAGGTAGTTCTTCTCTTGGTTCTAGCTCTGCTTCTTTTGGCAATTATGTTTTCCTCCACACTAACAACGACATTTTGCATTTCTGCAAGGCTTTGAGGGGCTCTTTCCCTTAGGTGATAAGCCATTTTAGCATCAAAACCATCGGGGAATTTTTACAAAGAAAGATTAGGTGGAGGACTTAAGTTCTGTGGTATTGCATTATAAACATTATTGAACCTTGCACAATGATCCAAAACAGTCTCGTGAGGGCCTCTTTTCATAGTGTCATACTCAGATAATATGTGCAAGGGGTCTTTCTTTTTCTCCCATCTATTGATAAATGATCGATATAAGGCTTCTGGGTATGCTATGGAATGGGCTGGGAGCGCTCTAAACCAGGTCCTGACATCACCTGTCAAGCTTTGGACAAAAATCCTTATTCTCACACTATCATCGTCAATCTCATAACTCTCAAAGTAGTCCTGCATTTTGTTTGTGTTTTAGGGGCCGTGCAGGCATTTGTGCCATCGAAATAGGTTATTTTAGTCTCGTAATCCTGAGGCATAGCCCCGGGATTTGCAGGCAGCTGTAAAGGTGCATATCTATTAGCCATGTTGACAGGGATAAGTGCAACAATGGGGACAAGTTGAACAACTGGGGTAACTGGGATAACATGTGTAGAAACAATGGTATGTGTAGTGAATGGAGGTGTGGAGGAGGTACTTGGAAAAGTGGATGATGAACAAGGGGAAGTAGTACTTGAACGAAATAAAACTTTGACACGGGTTGAAAATTCACTAAGCTGAATTTCTTCAAGATTAGTATCTGCAAAATCTTCTTGTTGCTCCTGTTTTCTAAGGAACTTAGGAATTATATTGGGGTTTTCAAAAACAACTGGGGGATTTGGGTCTGGATTTGATCTTGTATGACACAAATGTTTTTTGGGAGCCAACTTCTAGCTTGTTTTTTGGGATTTTTCTAACAATACTGTTTAAACAGAAACTTTTAAAGGTCAATTTCTTCCTCTACGAAGCTTCGCACTGGTTTTGTGAGGTTATCTCAGGAAGCTGCCCAACGGAGTCGCCATTATGTTAACACTCAGGTTGTCCCTAAGCTCCTGAAGGGATACAGCCGAGGTAACCACAAACCAATCTTTAGATTGCAGGTTCTAGCCCACCTGCAATCAGAGAGGGCTCTCTCTTAATGATTTAGCTTTGTTGTTGATGATTTTAGGCTAGTTATTGGGTTTAGGGGTTTTGTTTGTGTTTGGGTGGTGTTTGGGTGGAAGGAGGATGCTTTCAAGTAAAGAGGAAATGCATAGTGTGATAGTTCAAACCATTGGACATGGAGTCGGGGAGTAAGACTGATGGTGCATTTTATTTGTCACAAGAGGAAAATGGAGTAGGGTAGCTGCACATAAAACAACCTTCAAGCTAAAAGGATGGAATGAAATGTAAGGAATGAGAGGCAATTAAGAATCTCTCACTCAGCTTAACAGAGGGAAGGAATGAACTCTATCTAGGGGCAGTTAAGAATCCCTAGATAACTGTCATACATGGTGAATTAGGTTAAACATGAGCCATCTGGAATTCATATTAATGCCTAAAACAAATGAGAACATAAAGAAATAGCAGCAATTGAGCATAGAGTGCAGTTAAACAAGTTCTAAGCTAATCTTTCTTTCTATTGTTTAGATGGTGATTTATGAATCGAAAACAGAGGTAAGAAGCACTTATTGAGTCATGTAACAGCACAAGAATTCCACAGTCACTCTTCAACCATTAAACACAGTAAACAATCCATTCTCCAAGCTCATAAGCAGTCTTTGATTATAGAGAGTATCAAATATACAGTGCGAGTCTTTCCTTGAGTGAATCAACTAACCAAAAAATAACAACAACCAACCCTCATTACATTTTTCAGGGTGATATATATAGGTAAAATATCCAAAAATATTTATTACATCTTACCTAAACAGGTCTGCGGAAAAAAGCATTTTTTAAACCTAACTTGTGTTGAAATCAAATGCGAGTAAATATTCCTTCGTTTTCGTAAAAGGTAGCTGGATCAAAATGAGTTAATGTGGCGTCCTCTGTGGCTTGGTGCAATTCTTATGCAATAACTGTGCTTTGAGCTTTGGTTTACTGATCTTATGTGAGTTTGATGTGCAGTAAGTGTGATTTGAGTTCCTTTAAATGGCCTTTACTACTTCTTTGACTTTGCTGGATGGTTCTTTAATGCTTCATCTGCTTCGGGCCGGTGATAGATCTTCACTGATACACTTCGTCGCAACACTGATACTCTTTGGCATTAAATTGGGCTTTATTTCCCCTGATACTCTTTGATAATTGAATCGGGACACTCTCTCTCTCTACTGATGTGCTACAAACTGCAAAATAAGGCCTTTCCTGCCCTTTTTGGCGCAAAATGGCTGCAGAACCAAAAGATTCCCCAAAGATTCCCCATTTTGGCCCATTTCCCGTAGCGATACGCGACTAGCACTAATCGTGCATCGAAAACTGCCTCTGAATTTCATTCTGGGCTTCCGAAACCTCAATGTTACACTTGTGCGTTTTTTCAACTACTGACGTTAGCAGTATGGCAGATGACTTCAGCATGACATCAGCAGTAGGACCCCCTTGTACGGTGATGACATCAGTATGATGACGTCAACAGGGTGACGTGGCAGTACATTAGGGTGATGATGTGGCAGTGACATGGTGGCAGGGTGATGTCAGCAAGGTGCAGGAAGGAACGGGTGAGTTGGCGGCAACTTGGTGGGTGACGTGGTGCTTACGTCATGTGAGGGGAGGGCGGTTTCTGGTTTCGGGTGCACTGCTTTTGCACTTGAGCGGTATTGGCAGGGGGGGCTCCGCCACAACCGGGAGGGCGACGCGTGGCGGGAGTACGACGACAAAACGCCGATCTCCCGGGCGCTATCCTTCAGCATGTCAGGGCACAAAAAGACCCGCCGACCACAGATCTCAGGCTCTGGCGATCGGACGGCTGGCGGATAAGACGAGGTGGCGGATGGATAAGGAGTGGTCCCGCGCGCCAAATTTTTCCAATTTTTAACTCGGCGGGGGTAGGGAACTTTAGAAAAGTGGGTTTTTAGGGGTTAAACATGCGTGGGGTTAAACATTTGAATGCGGGATTTTAGGATAAAGGGGCAGAAAGAGGGTTTTTTATGCATAGGAGTGAGTCCCAATGCATTTGGAAGGGGTTTTTATAAACAACATGAGGGTTCTTATTAAGTTTCAGGAAAACTTAGTAATTCCCAAGGAATACTTATGGTTATTTTTCAACCAGGGGGAGGGGATAAGCATATAGTGGAGCTATATAGTAATGTTAGTGGTTAATATGACCCATTATAAAAAGCCGCTAAGTATGTGAATCTTAGGCTATTAGGGGAAGATGGTCCATAAAGGGAATGACCATTACTTGAGTAAAGTAGATATTTACCAAGGCATTTGATATGAACATGATGAAACTGAGAGATATCAAGCAGATCTTGACCTCTCTGAGGAAGTTAGTGAGTGATTTAGGGAATAAGGAAAAAGGGGGAAGTTACTCATGCCTTGCTTGAACTCCTCCATATGAAAATTGTCTGATAATTGTGACCTGAACAAATATGACACTTGAAAACATGAAATTTCTCACAAATCAACATTCTGCAACCTCAAAACTACCTACCTAGCCTACTTACCTAGCATTTTTTCTTCTTTTTTGTTTCGGTGCACTTAGACTTGCAGACCCAGCTCTTTCAACTTTTTTCTTTTTCTGTCTTGCTATCTACATCTACACTTATTTCTTCCAAGGGCCCAGATTAAGCAGTTGGGCTCCTTTGCTTCTCTACCTATCTAGGAATCTGCCAAGATTAAACTGTTTGGACCTCCCTTTAACTGAAAATTATTCAAGAATGGAATAGCACATCAAAATTGGAACACAGCAGTAGCACCTGAACTAGCACACTCTCATGGCATCATTCTTTGGCCTCTATAGCAAATATGGAACACTGCAACATGCAAAGTATGACATATTTGGCATGTAAAAATGTCAATCACAAAATATGAGTAACCTGCTGCAGCAGGAGGCTAACATGCCCCTCCAAAATTTGATTCTCCCAAGATTGCTTCTTGTGTAGCAAAAAAGTGATAGAGAAGAATTTGATTCTCCCAAGACTGCATTCCAATGTATCAAATGTATGCATTGTATGTCGCTTCTTGATGGACATAAATTCATCATTTACCATGCATACATTTACCAAGTAATGAAGAAAAAGTCAATTTTCAAGAAAACTAGGAAAGAAATAGAAATTAAGGCAAAACTGGCAAAATTAGTTTAATGCATAGTGCCATTTCAAGGCCAGTTTTGGAGGCCTTTCCGATGTCCAAATTAGATGAAAATTGGCTTGTTGGAATGCGTCTCCTATCTAGTTTCTAGAACAATTTGATTTTTCTAATTTGGAGCTCATTTGCCCCTCCAGAATTTGAATCTCCCAAGGTTGCTTCTTGTGTAGCAAAAAAGTGGTAGAGAGGGTACCTTTTGGGTGATTTTTTCCCTTTTGGTGACCAAGACCTTGTCCAAAATTTCTCACTATTTCTGGGTTTACATATTTTTCAATGTTGATTCTAGATATGTAAACCATTTTTCAGGAATATGCCTCCATCAAAAGCGTAGCACCAATGGCGCTACGCACTTATTGGAAAAACATGTTTTTTACATTAAAAATTTCAAAAAATGACAAAAATTGCTCCAAATTTCTTGAAATTTGGCATGAGTGATCCTTGTTTAGGTGCTTGTGTAGGCCAATGATGCTTTAGCCAAGATCTTGAGTTTATCATGCTCTTTCTTGCTCTTCAAAACTCTTCTTAGCTTGGTTTTTAGCCTCTTTACTCTTGTTTTGTAAATCCTGTTCTGAGATAAGTAATGACAGGCCATATGGCACAACATTCTCTTCTATTTGTTGGCTTTTTCAAGTAACTTCTCAAGGTGAATGTTCACCCTTTCCAGCCATGTCTCTCGGTCATATCAATTTCTTGCTCAAGGGAGGTCATCTCCATCTTTGTTTTCTTTGCCTCTTGCCTATCTTCCCTAATCATTTGCAACTCCATAATAGCTTTCTTATCTGTCAATTGTTTTTTTCCTGCTCAAGATAGTTAATGATCCATTTGGCCCTCTCAAGGTTAAGTGATAAGGCTTGTATTCCAGCCTCCTTCTCTTTGATAATCATGTCCTTGATTCATGAGCCTTGAGAGCCCAAGTCAATGACATCCTCCTCAATCAAAGTAAACTCTCTATCTTGCCCTTCAGTAGGGCTCTCCTCATGCATATTTTTCTTCCCTTTGTCTCTGCTATTTGACTGTTGGCCAACCTGTATAGTTGGAGAAGAAGGCAAAGCCCCTTCCACCCCTGGTGGAGATAGCATTTTCATGTAACCTAGTGAAGAAGGTGAGACCCCTTCCACCCCTGGTGGATATAGTACTCGCTTGGCAGCAGCAAAAACCTCCTTGTGCCTATCTCATAAGTAACAAATATTGGCATACCTGTAGTCCCGGTCTCCTAAACACCTATTTGTTCCGATGGTCCTCCTTCCTCCTGAGGCATTGATGACACCTAAGGGCCTTTGAACATTTCATGGGTAATAAAGGTCTCCCATGGTATGTTCGGAAAGTTTAACTAGTGCAACACAACAATCTTAATTAATGAGAAGTGATAAATGCTGCCGAGTTGCTGAGGAAAAGGTTTTCTTTGAACATAATGGGCCATCTTCTGAATGTTCCTATATATAATGTAAGGGAGGTTCATCATCCTAACCCTAGTAAAGTGCATCAACAACTTGATATGATATGCATACAAGTGGGAAAACCCTCCTTCACAGGTAAAATAGTTAATGATAAGCTTCATAAGAGGAGCAAAATTGTTCTCCAAGTATTTGAAAGGAAATACTCTGTTGATTTGGCTATGATATCTAGCCTTAATGTAAGGCTCATAATGTTCTCTATCCACATACTGCCCTTTATTCCATTGCTCACCTACATTAAGGATGCCTTTTACTTTTGAGATGGTGGTAGGTGACACGGTGAAGGAGGCACCAACAAGATTCACTTGGCCATTATGTAGATGGGTGACAAACAACTCGGCAAGCTCATGATGCAACTTTACCCTCTCCACCATTTCAAAAAACTCATAGCAAGACTGATGTTTAAAACTAGATATCGTAAGAGGACAAGCAAGAAATTATGTGAGATTGATAGGTTCCTCCCAAATGTGCTTCCCCCTTTGTGTGGTTTTCTTGGCACATGTGCTTCTCTGAAAGTGTTACATAAAGTTTCCTCCTCCTCCTCATAATCTGTGTCTCCCTTCTCTCCCTCCATGGGTTTTTGATAATGCTACAAGTGATGTAAGATGAAGGATGAAAGTGATAAAAAGACGAGTATGAAGAGATTTTAAAAATGGGGAAAGGGAGATATATGGGGAATGTGACTGCTTGAGGGAATGTTGGGGTTTTAGGGAATGAGGGGAATGAGGGAAATGAGGGGAATGGGTATATTTTAGAATGTGGAGTAGGGATTTGGTAATGAAGTGGGTGTAGTGAAGATGTATTTGGGAGTTTAGTGTTTAGGAATAGTGTAATAGGGCTAGGGTTTTTTAAATGAGAGTGGGATTTTTAGAGAGTGAACTTTGATGATTGTGGGATAGGGAATAGGATTTGGAAAATTCACTGTGAATGGAGTATGAGAGAACATCAACAACCTTTGATAACTTATGAGAGGTGGTTTAGTAATCATTTAGTGTTTGGTTTTGACAATTTGTTAGGGTTTGTTCTAAATGAAGCCAAACACAACCCTAGCAACCAAACATTACTCTTCAAAGCAAGGAAGAATGATGTACTTACTTGGAACAAGCATCAAAAAGTTTTTATGGAAGTTTCAAGGCGATTTGAGGCAATTTCAAGCTTCTCCAACAAGTGTGTAGTGCTCACTAACAAGTGCACAATGCCAGTTTAATGCATAGCATGAGACCAAATTAACATTGTGAAATTGCAATAGGTGCATACTGCCAGTTTAATGTGTAGCACCAGGGAAATAATATGCAGTGCTGACAACTCTTTGCGAAATTTCCTCTGTTTTCCTCCCTTGGCTAAAAATTATGTTTTCAATTCTCCTTACCTCTTCAATAAATAAGGAATGAATAAAATATATGAAATGGCCCTTTATATACTTTTCGCTCTTTTGATTTTTCATAAACAAAAACCCTCTTTCCTAATGTTTTGTCACTTGTGCACAATTCTCTGTTTTTCTGAATTTTGGACATTTTTACTTTTTGTAGGTGGACTTAGTCTCTTCATGGACCTTTTGCAGTGGCAGAAGCTCACATTGTTACTAGGTCACCAAGAACACTTATGAAGAATTATTACATATAGGAACTATAAAATTACATAATTTACATGAAATGAAACAATGAAGTACAAATGCTCTGTTTCACCTCAAAACAAAGTTTTGAGGTGAAAGAGCTTTATTTCAACATATCAAAAGTAAACTCAGAACTGTATGAACCTTTTAATCCTCTTCATGTGCCTGTTGACCCTTTTATTCAATCTTTCATGACCATGATGACAAACCCTAAGACCTAGTGAAACTAAACCCTAAAACTAGTTTTTATAAATGAAATGAACTGAAATGACTATAAATGACTGAAAAGAGGTTTGAACAAGCCATCAAGTACGTGACATGAGGGAAACTGAAATGAAACCACTACCATATGTTGATCCATGACCTAATGGAATGCTGGTGATTAAATGAGGCAGCTAACATGCATGCGAGAAAGAGAAATTTTGATTGATGATGCCAGTGTGAAGATACTGACACTAACACCTCACCCCCTTTTAGGATCTTCTGCCATCTTCTAACTCTCGATAAATAGTCACTTACATATCACTTATTCTTAACTCACTCATGCATAATCCTTCTAGAATAACATGGAAACATAGGAAAATACATTAAATAAATCAATTTGGAAACCACCTCCCTTAGTAAAAGAAGACCCCTAGGTCTAATCAAATATGTTTTGACTAGGAAGTGAAGTTCTCCTGCATCATACTCCGAAGGAAGAAAAGATCATGATCTCCTAATTATGAGTTCCTTTCTTGATGTCCTTGTGGATCCCAAATTTTATGTTGTAGTTGTATATCTACTTTGATACATTAATGTTCTTTTGTTGCCCTTAGTTCTCCAGGCTTCCAGACTTGAACCTATTATTTCCCATTTTCTTTTCTAATGAAAAGTATTTTAGTAATTGACACTTCCCTGCTAGTTTTCCTTTTCTTTTTGATGCATCTTCTCATGGGTGTATCCACAATCCATCATTCTCCTTATCTAGTTATGTCCTTGTTTTAATTTCACTATTTTTGTTCACAAGTTATTGTCCATACTTTGGAGTTTCCACATTATCTTTGAGCACAATTTTCTCTTCTTGCAATTCATTGTTGCATTTTGAAGATGTAGTCTTTGGCTGATTAACCTCTCCTCCAAGTAATTTATCTCCTCATACAATTCAATAAAACCAACTTCAATTGTGTTTGTATACTCCATGAAATGTCCATCACTTGTGTCTTCTTTAAGCCACTCGTCCAAACCCTCCATCTCTTCATCTATACTTTTTCCCTCTAGTGTGAAACTATCACTTAGTATTCCAATAAATGGAATCTTCTTGAACATGTCTTCATGAAGTGTCTTCTCATATTTTATGTTGACATCATTTTTGTGAGATTATGTTGCTCCATATTATTTTTGAACAAAATTTGAGATATGTTCTCCTTCAACTTCCTCAAAATATGCATACATATACTAACTATCTATTTTAAAATCAATAGTTTCTTGAATTTCTCCTACTATCAAAATCATCGAGCAGTCCTATATGTGTTTCATAATGTCTCTATCTTAGTTTATTACTGAATATTCTTCTATTAATGATGTCCTAACAACTACTACAGGCCTTCGATCGATTTTCTTCAACTTGCCTTATTATGGTAACTTCCTCATTAACTCCACCCTCTTCAATATCAATGAAAACATGCTCAACTCTGAATCTCTCTATTTCAAACATTTCTTATAAGAGTTTCATTTATTCATTAACATGCACTAGTATATCATATAATCATTTGTCATCACCTGCCGAACATGTAATCACACAAAAAGTGTTAGATTCAAAAACATATGGCTCCTCATTCGATGCCTCATCTACCATATATCCATGCTTATCTGAACATTCCCAATAGTTCATAAGACCCTCAATAAACTACTCCTCAACATTTATAGCTTCCTCTTTATTAAGGAGTAACCTTTGTTCAAGTTCACAAAACAAAAATGCTCATTTCATACTTAGATACTCTTAGTCCTTCCTTCAACTTGACATGTAACCGTTCCTTTATTTTCATTTATAATGAATTCCATCTCACCTTCTTTTTAATTATCCAGCCATATCTCTGGTCCTTCTCATATTCTGGTATCAAATCCTATTGTACATTAAGATGTAGTTTTAATTCAACCATTTCGGTTTCTAATTCCTCATCACTCATTATCTTCATGGCAGCTGCTTTGTCACTCCTCTTCATCTCATTGTGACTTCTCTTTGAACCCTTATGATGACTATGAATATTAGTTATTTCCTTGTATCATCTACCCTCCTTGTCCACTCGGGAGATGCAGTAACCCTTTCCCATCTCTATAACAAGTTTGTCACTTGTCACCAATCCAAAGTCATCCACTCTGTATCCTCTCTTTCTCTAGTGGTTCTCTGTAGTAGAACCTCTTCTCGAGCCCCTCTACTGAGATTTGAAAGTAGTTGGCTTCTACATATTCAACTATCTACTTCTCTCTTCTTCCTTAGAACTTATGCCATCCTCTTCTCTTTCAGTGATTTAAATTTTTACTAGGTTCTATCAAAAATTTCGTTACTTGAGAGCTTTGCTTACTCCTTTTTCCTCTGTCATAACTCCATTTGTTGTAATGGATATTATCTATAATTTTATTTCTCTACTACCTACAAACATAATTTCTCTATGACAAAAGTTAACAGGAAAAGATCTTATTCATCTTCAATAACCTTCCTTTATCCACTTCACTGAATTAATTCCTTTCCAAGAGAATGCCTACTCTATATTCTTTCAAAAAAATCCCTCTCAAGATAATACCTCTCTTTCAATCCTCTACAATCATCTCCAATTTATAAATTACAAAAAATAACCCCTGATTATAAGATTTAAATAACTTCAGTGTTCTTTCCCTTACTCTCAAAGTTCAAATCCTATAGTATTTAATCAAATCGAAATAAAAAAATATATATTTCCCTATCATACCTTCCAAACCTGTACTCCTACAACATTATTCAATGGCAAAAATTATTCTACCTTTACTTCCAAAGAACATAACTATGATATGTAACTTCAATTCTGTTGGCCCTACCTTCATTGTTAAAGTTCTTCCATGTCATTTTGACTCAAAACATTCTTCCACAATGGTTTAAACATTTGTTCCACTTTCTCCTCTTTCTTAGAGATTCATCGTGTAATCATCAATTTCCTATAATCTGATGAGTTTGACGAATAAAACAATAACTTTCTCATATTTATTCCCAATCTAATTCTACTGTAGCCCCGACCTTCCTTTTGCAAAGAGCATACCTTTCATTATTTATTCATCTAGGAACAAGCCTTTTCTATATCTTTAAAGAAATTTTTGTATTTTTACTTTTCAAGAGCCTTCTATTTTTAATTCACGTGCCTTCACGAATTTTCATATGTTCCTTTTCATTCCAAACAACAATTCAACTTCAAAACTAAACTCATCGAATGCATAAGTTTGCGAGTAGCACAAACTCCAAACATGTTTTCATGCACAAGTAGAAATGGTTCTTATGTACACGGTTTAATTTAAATTCAAGATTAATAGTTCACACTCCCTCTTTAAAGTTTCATATACTTGACAACATAGTTCCACATTCTTCATGACATTCACTCCCTAGTTAATTCTATCTTGAAATTCACTATCTCAAGTTCCTCTAAAAACTTTGTTCCTTTACACATAAGTCTTTTTTCTAACAGTATATATATTCTTTGGAATTGATAATTTTCTTTACCTTACCTCTATATTTCAACTGACCTATATTATTTATTAATTATCATTAAATTTCAGAAAATTCCTTCTACAATTTCTAATTCATGGACCTCCCCTTCTTAATCAACTCTTTTGATGGTCCAACTATTTAGGTCCCTCCCACACTTTTTTTCCAAGACCTCATTCAGTCCAGAACATAATTTCTTTTTGTTTAAATTCCCTTAGTTGTGTCACTATTATCCAATCTTTCTATCAGTTTCAAAAACTGTAAACAAATCCTCTTTACACTATCAAAATTTAAAATCCAAAAGACCTACCTCAATACCTCTGTTGATCTACTTCTAATGCTATCAAATTACTCGATATTAAGTAGAAGCAAGCTCCAAGCCCCCTTGATACCAAAATGATGTTGATCTAGCCTACCAAATAATTTTGATCTAGCCTACCAAATGATGTTGATATTTACCTCCAAACACAATCATTAGAAAACCCACTTCTCTAAAATCCAAATATAACGCATAAAAAACCCACTTTTAGTAAATGTTACGAAAAACAACTTAATTGTTAGGTGATTTAGCAATGTCGAGGATCATGATTCCTCCATAACCTGAATAACCAAAATGGCCAAGACCTCAACTAGGCCAACTGGGCCTCGCCCCAATTCAAAGGTTGAGAGGTTGTCTCCACACTACATTCAACAAAAGTTTAATAAATTCTACCTCTCGTCCGACTACCAAATTCTATGCTATAGAATGAATTTAAAAGGGATT
>APFE031075203.1:54725-68101 GCA_000404065.3 Pinus taeda | reverse complement strand
GAAATTAGGGAAAAGCGAGCGAATGCAACAAATGTAATGCAAGGATCTGAGTTAGAGGATGGTGCAGGTGAGATTGATGGAGTATGAGTAGATAGAGAGGTATTACAGGTGCTCTGCAAGTTATTTCTCAAACTAAACAAACAAAGACTCAGAAAATCAAGGACCTAGCTACTTTAACCTAATCTGATCTAAATAAAAACAAAGAAAATGAGCGAAGTTTATTTGCAATGAAATAATGTGAAGTAGCTATGAAAACTAAGAAATCATGAACCTAAGCATGTAACCACAACTGGTATCAACTTCTGCAAATGAGAATCTAACACTAATAATTGCATTATGAAGCAAAGACAGTGTTTTTGGTGGCGGCAAGGACACCTTGGTCCCAGCTCATGGTCCCACTGAGGGAGAGGTGAGATCAAAGGTGCTTGATAGCCTTGTTCTAAAGACCTTCTTTGTTATTAACCTATCAAATCAATCTGAACATGAAAAGCCTTTTTAATCATCAACAATGATCTAGGTAACTAGGCAAGATTTTAATCTACTTCACCAAAATTATTTTGCAAAAACGCTAAAAAACAAATAATGGTACACAAAGAAAGCCTTGTAACTTGGGTTGGGCCCAACCCCAAGAGCTACAGGCTCCTAAGAAAAATCTCAAAACTAGTTCCAAATGAAACTGCTTTCCATTACTCAAAAATAACCATGTCACAAACAAAGTTGTACAACAGAAGCTACAAAATGAGTTGAAAAGCTAACAACACTATAGTGAAAATTACAATTGTTCAAAAAGTAACCTAAGAAGGTTGGAAGCCTTCCTATTTATGCACTATGAGGGTCTCCAACCGCGCTCCTTAACTCAAGGGGCTCGGTTGCTCAAACTGCCAGTGATCAGTCACTTTACACAAAACTGCTCGGCTGCCCTTGGCAATCCTTTTCGGTGGCCTGCTGAACTTCGAGCTGTGGGTGAAGAATTCGAGGAAGGGGCCATTTAATGGAGGAGACACCCTTCCTACGAATCCTCACCCTTGTTCCTTCATGCTTGGTTGTCATCTGGCTCATAATTTCTTGGCCTTGGCCCAAAATTTGTCCAAAAATATGCAATAACCATGTGTTAGCCTTCTTGGTCAAGTGACTATTCTCATTCATTCAACTAGCATAAATATACTCAAAAAACACGTATAAACTATGAGAAATGGTGGATTGATGAAGAATAGTTAGGCAAAATGAGCCCAATAAGTTACCCAATTCCGGGGATCATCAGTATTGGAGAGCCTAAATTTGAAGTCTATCATGTAGAGAGCCTGCTAGAATAAGACATTCATGGAAGATTAACATTGTTTGGGATTTCATGTAAACTTGAAGGAAAAATTTCCTTAGAGTAAAATGCATACCCTAGTCTCAATTTCGACCCAAACTAGGTGGTCTGATTTTTAGAAGGTGTAATTTGTGATTTTACACCTGTGCATAACTTTGGATTTCCATTTTTAGACAAAAAACTACTTATTGTGCATAAAGGATAAAATATTCCTTGTAAAATCAAAGGGCATGCAAGACTACACTAAAATGAATGCCCACTTCTCAAAACTCATCTATTTGACTATTTCAAATTGTAAATGCTTTGTTAAGTCATTTCACTAATCTTGTATACTTAACTTTTTTTTTTGTATTATGAAATACTATGATGTATGAAAATAGTCAAGATGTGCCTAATAAAACCACGTAAATGCAAAAACTATTTGTAGAAAGTAAGCCAAGGTTGTAATATGCCTTATATTTGAGTTATGAAAGTTGTTGGGCCAATACTTTATCATATTATACCTATTTACATTGTTATTTTTCATGTCTAAATTGATTGTTGTGCAAAAGAGGAAAAAATTTCCTTTCAATTTTGAAGGTCAAAATTAAACTAAGTGAAAAAATTAAAATGCAAGCCCCAACATCCTTGTAGCCACAAAAAAATGTTAAAATAGGTCATAAGATAGAGTTGGATATTTCTTAAATTTTACTGTGCCATTTAAAGTGCAATTGAAGAACAAGATGTGTTTCTCTTATGCATGTAGATTTGGGATTTCACATAAATTTGAAGGAAAAAAGTACCTTAGAGTAAAATGCATCCCTTAATATCAATGTTGATCTAAATTGAGTAGTTCAACTCTGAGAAGGTGTAATTTTTTATTTGGCACCTGTATATGACCTTATATTGGATTAAAAAAAAAAAACCTTTATGTTGTACATAAAGGTTAAAAATTTCCTTCTAGAACGAAAGGGCTAGTTTGTTAACATTGAACATATCAAAACCAATTTTTTTAAGTTGACCTTGTTAAAATGCACACTAATTTAAGGGGGGTGCACAACAAGTGATGAATTTTAAATGAAGGGATGATGGACATGTAACGTATTTATAATGCATTTCTTAATATGACATATTTTTAAAATTGGAAACTAGGGCCAAATTCCACTTTAGACAACTTGTTTGATTTAGATGATGATTGCATTGAATTCCTCTTTTCGAGAGGACCAAAATCGACCTAAATATCATCAAATTTGGTCAAGCAGAAATGTGTATTTGAATTAAATCCCTCACCTATGCAAATTGACATGGTTGACTTGAGGTAAAATAATCAAGTGGAATTCCTCTTCTTCTCTTATAAAAGGAGGAGTCCTCCAACCTTATTTCACATATCCAAAAATAAATACTAACATCCCTTATGAGAGTGTTGGGGTGGGTATTTTTAAAGAGTCTTCTCTTATGGGAACTTTTTCCCTCCCACCTCCAAACATTGCTTCCATCATCATAATCTGCACTTCTCATGATCCTTGGATCGTTCCTCACCCTAACCAAGTTGATTCTTCTGGTGATGTCATGCCGCTTAGCCCAAGCGAACAGGCATATCAAGTTGTTGTTTTGGTTTCAACAATCACTTCTAAAAGTCATGATACTCTTAGTATACATCTACACGCATATTCACAGTCCCCTTGGCTTGGTTCTTGGGATTCTCTGAATCACTTGAAAGAGACATTTCCCACTGACGAGAGTATCCCCGAGGTTATGTCTCTTGGAAAAACTCCCTGTAATGATTCATATCATCGTTCCTCATTTCTCTCGAGTCTCAAAGAGATTTCATCATGTTTAGATACCTTTGTTTCCTATACATTGACCCATCCACTTCAAACGCCTATTTTGGTGCACGAAGTTTTTTCTGAAGGAAAAATGGGGAACATTTTGGCTACCTCACCCATTGACATTTCAGTCCCACCAGAGATGGTCAAAATATTTCAACCGGGGGCATGTTTTTCTTGCAGTGAGCTTAAGATGTTCTTGCCCTATTTTATGAGCTCTTCTCACCAAGTGTTTATTGTTCGCCCATTATCACAATGGGGCATTCATTCTATGCCTCATAACCCTCACTCACCTAGGGGGTATGGTGTATTTTCATTTATGTGTGTCATTCCACTATTTGGCTGAGTCGATGCTAACATGTCATGCCAACCGTGAAACTCTGGTTTTACTCTCTATTGATTGATTACCTGAGTCCACAAATGACCTCCATCTGAAAATTTTAACACATTTCTCATGTAAATACTTTTGTACATTACTGTGTTTTCATTAATGCGCAGTGTGGTTTTGGTGTGTTAGTTTTCTTTTACAAATGTTTTTCTCTGCTTATCTCATTCTCTACTTGGTTTGTAGATGCCATCCAACCGTTATATTGGTTTCGCTGATGGTGCTTCTCGTAGTAGACGGAATTTATCTTCTGATGCATGGGAAATCTATGATGCTAATGGTGAGTTAGTGAATTTACAAGGTATATGTTTAGGTCGTACAACTAATAACATTTCTGAATATAGTGTGGTCATCGAGATTTTGTCAGAAGCTATCACTCTTGGCATTAGAGAGTTAATCATGAAAAATTATTCATAATACATTGTACTACAGCTTAATGGATAATATTTAGTTAGAAACCCTCAATTTTTTAGAATGTATTTGTGAGTTCATTTATTGGAATGAGACTTTGATTTTATTACTTGTCATCACATTCCGAGATGCATGAACATATTAATAGATGCATTGGCTAACTATGTGTTAGATAGAGAGAGAGAGAGAGAGAGAGAGGGAGAGAGAGAGAGGGAGAGATTTTCATTTTGATGTAGCAAACTCTTTTGTCATTTTGATGTTAGAGAGAGAGAGTGTGTGTGTGTGTGTGTGTTTGCAAAAGAGTTTGCTACATCAAAATGACAAAATCTTTGTTCTAAGACATATGGATTTATAAGCCTACAATAGTGCAGAAAGTAAAGTAGAGTTCGCTATTTGCCCAGATGGTGCTCATGATAACACGAAATAGTCCTAATGAATCCACCCAACAGCCAACGCAGTATGGCGGAAACCCCTACAATATGCCTCTGGTAATGCAATCGTACCTCATCTATTGAGGTGTACTCTAGAATGCCCCTAGTTAAAGCCTCCACGTTATACTCTAAATCGACGATAACATCCACTCCCTACTCATAAGGAGCCTCCTCAATCTAGCATGCCACTCGCCTTGCTACTAGAGAAACCTCTTAAGGTCTCACTAGTCCCACATATGCAAATCATCATAAGTCAAATCTCAGTTCACATACAAAAAAATTAAAAACTTCAAAAATGTGTGCATGTGTATGTCCAATCATCAACCACACTTAGTTGTTGACGTAGCCATCCAAAAAGTGGTAGAGGGAATAACATCCACTAGTCGCCTCCATGTTGGGGCATCAACTCACCCCATATGAGTAATCATGGATCCCTGGACACTGGTGTGTCCACTTCTAACCACTGATAGCAAAAAAATGGCACATGTTCTAGGATGAACGCCACCATAATTGTTTTGAAACCAAATTGTTTTAGAATCCCTGATTTGCACTTGGTAAGTTGGCACTTCATGCACACCAACAAACCGTCACTCCAATTGAATATTGTGGGTTTCAGACACTCGATTGCATACTAGAAATGATATTTTGTTGCCTCATGCAACTCTTGAGCCCCAACTACTCAGGCCATAGTATGTAAGATTGTTCATAGTGGGAGATTTGTAATAGTCTTTACATTGATTTTCCCACTTTGAGTCTCATTAGAGGAAATTTTAGCCTAAAAGTTCCCATGAAATTTCCACATAATTTCCATGTCATAATATGTAAACCAATCAAAATCCTTTAAATTTCAAAAGAGGTACATGCAAATATTTTGGAGCGAAAAGAAGAAAAACTACCTTTTTAGTTATATTTGTGGCTTATCTCCTTAGAGGCTTACCCAAATTTTTAGTGTATACACTCATTGGATGTGAAATTAAATTTCATATCCAACAAATACCCATTATGCATAATTTTGAGAAGACCCACATTGATAAAAATTGCAGATACATTAAAAAAAACGTATCCATCACATTTTTTTAATGTATATGCAATTTTTATCAATGTGGGCCTTCTCAAAAGTATCCATAATGGGCACTCGTTGGATTCAGAATTTAATTCTGCATTCAATGAGTGTCTACACTTGAAATTTGAGTAAAGCTATAAGGAGATAAGCCAAAAATACAATTAAAATGTAGTTTTCTTCTTTCCCTCAAAAATTCGTAAATCTTGTTTTGTCATTTTAACTATTATTTTATTATTTTTCCTTAAGATGCCACTTTTAGGCTGAAATTTCCTCTAACGTTTTGGTCCCTTGACAATGCCTCGCAATGAGCATATTTGTGCTCTCTCCTCTAGTGCATGAACCAGACAACTGAACCCGTTGTCCCTTTCTAGACAATTCGCTAATGAAATAAATTTCAATGACCATTATTTTGAGTTCTTGATCCCCGATCATGAATAGTTGGCGATCCACATCCCACCAACTAATCAGATGTTGTAATAAATCACGCTGGGATCTAATCCCAAGAATCCTGAAGAACTTGAGAAACCCACATGCTCGTAGGCCATCAACACAATCTTGATCCTGAGCAACCTAATGGTCTTCAGCTTCATGTCCCCTTTTTTTCCATTCAACTATCATTTTGGACTAGTTATCTTATGGAAAATCAATAAAACAACATTTCATGAGCTTCCATGTAGACAAAATCCAAGATAAACTATTTAACATGGAGGATTTCACACAAAAAAAATTACCTCAGCGACAACACGACTGTTTATCCATTTTCTCGCGTTGACAGCGCAAGGGCCTAATTGATTTTCAGGTATCTTGTTGGTGTTGTTATCATCCTTGTACTAACTTATAAAGCATCTCAACCATCACTACCTGTTCTGCCTTCATACTTTAGGGGGCATCTGTTACATAGTATTTTGTCACACCTCTTGTTCACTTCCTATTCCATATCTCGAAGTTCCAAAACATTGACAATTGTGCAACATATCCATCGTGATATGCAGACCAAAATCTCCTTGAAGAATCAAAGGAAAACTACCCTAAATCCATTCTAAATAAGGTTAACTAAAAACCTAAAATTTAGCATCAGCGCATTTTGCTACACTGCCTACTAGTGCTAATCACAGGATCCAAAATTCTACCATAGCACTGTCAATGTGAGTTTTTATATGAAAACCCGTGTTGAACCTCTTCTATTAGGTTTTCCCAAACTGGATGAGAAGCTTTGTGAACTAGAACCTTCAAGAAAAATCAGATGGATATTGGTTTTGTCATTGATATGGTTGAAATATCCCATTTGGACCTATTGATCTTATCATAATGGGCTTTCCCCTTTAGATGTTGACCTTCCTCCCTCTTTTGTGGATCCCTAACTCCCTCTCCCTTCCTATAAATTCAATTCCTTCCATCCCCAAATGGTTGGTCATTGATTGTTGCATCCCTATTCTGAGATTATGCTTACATGCTACTCGTTCTAGCTTGGAGGAGGAGTTCTTGAAGAGTCTTTTCTTGGACTTGGACATTCACCAAAAGGAGGTCTCCAACATCAAGCCATAGGTTGTATGCTTCCCTTTTTAGTTTATTAATATATACAATTGATGTCCACTTTCCATAATTGTGTGAGGTTTATTCTTTTAGCTTAATAATCCTTGATCTATTAAGTAGTTTATGTTTGATGTATGCTATATATGCTCTTGTATATTATATATATCTTTGATCTTCTTTGTAGGTACTCGGATGTGAAGAACAAATAAGAAACAAGGCCTAGAAGCGAACGATTCAAAGTCATCTTCAAAGGATTAAGCTATTAGCATCAGAGCAAGGTAGGTGTCTCCTTTCCTCTACATTTATTAAACATAAACTAGGAAAGTGCATGTTGGTTTGTTTAGTTTGTTGCTAGACCTACTCATTGGGATAGATGGATCAACTTTGTCCACAGAGGGGATTTATCTTCACAACATTGTGCTCAGACAACATGAATTTTTGTAGCTCCTATGGTGTAATTGTATCGTTGTAAATTTGACTATAATGCTCAAACTATTTCTCGTTTATGGCTAGCCTTCTCCTTATAATTCACATTGTGGATTTAGCCCTAAGGACTAGTGTCCATTTCTCTGCACATCAAATTTGAATGATAATTCTCTAATAAAATTCCTAAGAAATATGCAAGTCTGGAAGTAATTCATATCTAGCACAATTATTTCCTTCTCTGCAATGATGTTCTTGCTTACTCTAATCTGGAATTCATTGGAAGAATAAGTGTGAAACAACTTAGGTTTGTTGATAGTATATATGTATATATGTTCTTGCAAAAAAATAATTAATGCAACCTATGCAAGTTCAATTTTGCAATGTCATTCTTTAGATTGGCTTAAAGTATTTGTCCTAATTTTGTTGAATTATGGACAAGGAAGTTTTCACTTTTATCTATGGTCTAATTACGCTAACTTATACTTCAATAATTTCTATAGCTAGAATTGATCCATGTGGAATTATCTAGATTCGAATCTGGCATATTCCTGTGGCTATAGTATGATCAATGTTTCTAGTTTGGGAATTCCTTCCTTGAAAGTGAATCCAACGTTAAGAAATAATATAACACATGTATGCTATCAAATATTAAGTACTCATGTACAATTCCTTGAAGCTTCAAATAATCAATAATTGCATGCTTGTGTAGTTTGCATGCAACATTGAATGTGCGAATTGCATTATCCTACAATGTGATGAAGTTCTTCATAGACTGGAATAATCAAGACTATAGTTATATCATGACATTACAAGTTGGAAGCATCGATGAGTGGGAAAGTATCCAATCATTAACATTAATTCAATCTTCTAACAAAGAAGAAAGTGACACATCACTTGTTGGACCGAGTCTTATCATTATCTTGCAGTAATAGTAAGCTTATATATATACTTGATAGGAATTAATTTTGACTGAAAAGACAAAAGACAAAACAATAATAAGGATATCAGTAGCTGGGCCATCATCATTTCACTATATCACTATTAAATGTTACTTAGATCAAATAACAGGAAGAGAAGATATGATTGAATGAGGATGTTGCTTGTTGAGTATGTTATCACTCAAAATTCTTCCCTAGAAGTTATTAAAAGAAGGAATAATCCGAGGTAACCACAAACCTAATATTTTAGACTTGGGTTCTAGCCAACCGAAGTGTAGAGAGGGCTCTCTCTTTATAATTTAACTTTGTTTTGGGTGGGATTTCAGGCTAGTTCTTAGTGCTCATGATGTTTTGGTTTTGGTTGGCTGGTGGACTTAAGGGAACAGATGGGAATAGCAAGTATTCAGGCCATTGGGCTATGGAGCCAATCAAAGAGTGGCTTAACTGGATCAGATCAATAACTAAAGGAGGAGTTCATAGGGCAGGCTAGCACAACAAAAAGTAAATTTGCAAGTTCAAATGGATGAGGTAGTCATAACCAGGGTAAAAGGGCAATGAAGAATCCTTAAATCGGGATAAAGATGAAGAATAGAAGGAGACCAATAGCAATGGGAAACTAATAATCATTTACTATGGACCTAAGGGGAGAAGCTACAGAAGTAAGGGAGCAATTAAGAATTCCCAGATGAAGATAGTTTAGCAGAAAATAATGAGAAAGTAAACAATCAAGACAGAGAGCATTAAAGCTAATTCTAAAATATCATTCCTTGTTTACTATTAATATTTTATAGAGAAACATGTGAATATTTATAAACATGGTGAGAAAACAGTAATAAACATGAAGAGATAATACTTATTTGGTTTCCATTGTGCACAAGAATCCTGCGAAATGTCTTTAGCTTTATTTCATGACCCAACAAGCCATTCTAGTCTTGATTACAATAACTCCTTAACTTGATATGAAATGTCTACAAAAATGTCTTTTAATCCACCCGAATTATGTGAAAATGTGAAGTATTTATACAAAAAATGTTACGAAATATCTCATAAGAGTATGAGAATTATTCTAGGAAATCAAAAATATCTTCAAGCATGAAGATAGAAACAGATGGAAAATTGCTTCTTGTTCTCCCTTTTATTTTTATTTTGTTGGCTGTTGTAATTAAAATTTGTCTCTTTCAATTGCTTGATATCTATGTGTTTGAATCACTTTATGTCTTCATCCTACTGATACTCTTTACCTGCTACACTTTGACCCTGTTTCACCCATTTTACCTCGCTAACCTATGAATTTACTGCAGTAACTTCATAGTAAATCTATTAATTTTATCCACCATGCTCCTTTAGGTAATTTCATCTTTAGCATCTTTTTGACAAACAGGTTCTTTACCTCATGCTCTAGGAAAAAAAGATTTTCTAGATTATCATACAATACCTTTCCTGTGGGCAGAACTTTTACCCCTTAAGTACTAGCTTGGTTGTTGGCCAACTTGTTTAGTCTTTCAACGTAGTCATCTTGGGTCATAAGCTTGTCATGGATAACCATAGGACTGGGGAGGCCTTCTTCCCTCAAAATACCTAACTTTGTCATGAATCTATCAATATCAGCTTGGATGCTTTGGCATTTCTTCTCAAGATTGAGCATAAGGTTCCTTTTAGTAAGAATCTTCTTGATTTATATGAGGGTCCATGTCCTATATTCTATGCCCAGCTCATCCAACTGATACATGTTCTTGCTTTTCAAGAGTCTTATCAGTTGGATGGCCTCTTCAAGCTTGTCTCCCAGCTCTTCTCTTGTCTTCTGAATTGCTTCGGTAGCCACTTTCACCAGTTCAGTCTGCTAAAAAATTACTTGAATTGATGGCCAAACATCATTGACAAAGTCAATGATGTTGGCATAGAGCATCTCCTTTATATCTCCTAGTGGTTGTTGCAATGTTAAGTCCTTTTCAAGGATTTTTATCCTTTCACCCATTCTTTGACTTTTATAAGCTTCTTCTTTCTATTGTATTTGTGCAAGTTTGTAGTCAGTTTCCAAACTTGACACTTTTTCTCTAAGCTTTTTAAGCTCAGTAGCCTGGATGGGCATTTCCTCCATGGCTTTTACTAATTTAGCTGTATTTTTTGTGGAAGTACCTGCACTTGTAGATGTACCTGTGACTAGCATGGTTGTAGCTGGTGGAAGTGTTGGTGCTAAGGAAGTAGCAATATAGAGTGCAATGTTGTAAAGACTGTAGGAATGATAGTATGTGGAGTGGTGGCCAACTCACTCTGTTTAGACTGAATCAATTTGTCTAGCTCTTTCTATGTTTCCTTTAATTGATCATTTAGCTTAAGGACTAAGTCCATAAGCTCCTCCTGTTCGTTCTAAGCTTCTAATACTTCAGTTGTTTGTGGATGATGCAGATGAGGGATTTTGAGATGCTTTTTCAAGGCAACCATGTCATCATTTTTCTTTTTGATTAGCTTTTCTGCAGCCTTTACAACCTTGGGATCATGGCCCAACTCTATGATTAAGTCCTCTATTGAATTTATCCTAGTATCCTTGGCCTATGAAGAGGTCTTTTCTAATTGGAATTGCACTGATATATTATTCAGCAAATTTTATACTTGATGTGCTGCAATTGCCTTGCTGGTCAATGTGGAATAGACCATTTCTCCCGTTTGTTTATGTTGTTCTAATTGGTCGATAAGATGTATCTCCTTTGCCAGTACCTCAAAATCTATCTTTAGGTAATCTGCTATAGACCTGGGTTACTTTATGGTAGGCTTCATGAAAGTCATTTGCATCTTACCTTCTTTTACATCAAACACTGACATTAGCTTTGTTTGATTAGTGGGAGCCATTTTGAGGTATTGTACATAGCTCTGAGCATTTAATCTTTCATTTTTGGCCTTTATCTCTTTGTATTTTTCTCTAGTGTCCTAGTCCTCACCGATTGGAGCCCTGAATGAGGATACTTCCATGCTCTGTTGTCTCTCTAGCATTTGAGTGTGTGTAGTGGAAGGTTCTTGTGTTCCTCTAGAGGGAGTGGCCTGCCAGCTCTCTGGCCTTTCTGTACCAGTGGTTCCAGTTGCTTCCTCTATGAACTCTTGTTCTAAAAAAGGATTTAACCTTTGCCTCTTGACATAAGTTTGTGCAATAGGTCTTCTAGAAGGAGTGGCCTCCTCCCTATCTCTTATGGGATTCTTCTCCTCATTTAGAGAAGTCCATACAATAGGAGGAGTATTCGTGATGTGTTCTGATTGATTTAGCTCTTCTGATATGTCTGGTTTCTCTGATTCTTCTTGCTCTTGACATCCTTCCTCTACTTTTTGCTCACTATGTTCCTGTTTTTCCCTTTGGGATTGAGATTCTCCTGGCACCTGTACAAAAGAATCTTCATTAAGTCTCCTTTCTAGATCAATCAACACATTGTCAACAACAAATTCTATGCTATCTCTGTCTACTAGAGTGTTCTCCACCCATTCTAGTTGATTTCCATATTGTTCTATCTCAGGAATTCTCTGTTGGAAATAGGGAGACGATTTGCTCCTTTTCCTTCTATTGCAGATGAAATCAAAAGGGTCATATCTCCATATGAAGCTTTATTTCAATTTAAGGCTTTGAAAGATTTCTTATGCTTCCTTTCCAGCTTCCCTACTGTTGCATATAAATGGGTCAAGTTGGTCTTTTATTCTAAGTTGAGCATTTTTATTGGCCTTTATAAAATGTACCTCACCTAAGTTAATCATTTGCATGTAGTACTCCAGAGAAAACAATCTCATGGGGAGGTATCTTGGTAGTTTGTACGGTGCTAACTCATACCCATATATTCTTATTTTAGTGTGATTTTGGTACAAGTACCAATCTCCCACTCTGTATTGTTTGGACAATCGTAGGACCCTCCTGATATCTGCACTGACCTTGAGGGGAGGACTTTCTAACAACATGGTTGCCACTAGGTATATGGAGAATCATATTGGTGGATTAATGAGGTCCAAAAGACCATTGATCTAGGGTTGCCTCTGGTATCAAGCTTTTGAAGTGTGAATGGAAATTTATCAGCTTGATAGTATAGGAAAATATGATATAAAACTGATGAGTACTTGAATACTCTTTCATTGTTAATTCTCATGAATTGTTCATGCATTTTATCTGCAATGAATTTGGCATAATCAAACATGATGGAAGGGGGTTGTCCAGGAGTGTAGATGGACATGAAGACTATAATAATTTCATCAACAAACTCACTAGTAGTCTGGCCTAACACACTAGATATCATTGCTATGATGTCTCGACCAATTTCAGAGAATATGGTCCACATGTATCAGGGAGGATCATTAGGAATGTATTGCTCTTCCATAATGAAGGTTTGGAATAATCAAGCAAGTTTGGGGGAGGTGATTGTAGGGAATCTATCAAGCAGGTCTCCAATAGAATTGGGGGTTAGGATTTTCCCTGGTTGCAACTGCAGTATTTCATTGATGGATTCAGTAGTGATGGTGAATAATATAGTATGGTTAGGAGTCATCATTGCTCTTTGGCTGGGACTGTAGTTCATATGGAAATAGTGGGAAATTTCAGGGAAGATATGAACTCTAGGGAATTGGCACTTGGGCAAACTTGATTCCCAAAGACCTATTTTGTCTACATGGTTTAAGTATTGGTCTCTGTACTTGCAATATAACTTCAGTGGGGATTCATGGAAATAGGTGTCTTTGATTTGAAAGTCTTTGTCTGCCAAAGGGAGATGGTCTAAGTCTCGGTGAGAAGTAGTAATTGGTAGGACATTTAGTGCAACTGGGGAAGCCATCCTTGGTTCTTGTGGATTCAAGAACGAGGGAAAAAAGGGTTTTCAGGTAAACTAGGGGAAATTGGTTCAATTCAAAGTAGTTTGGGTTTGCTGGTGATCCAGATTTAAACAGGAATGCAACAAAATATAGAGATAACCATAGACACAAAGATGCAGTGGAAATAATACTTCATTTCATTAATGGAAAATACCGAAATATGCTTACAACCAGAAATGGAAATAAACCAGCTAGGGCGATGGTAGCTTATCTCTTAAGAAGAGATGTGGCGGCTA
>APFE031075203.1:2500-33239 GCA_000404065.3 Pinus taeda | reverse complement strand
TCCTCTGGCCCAAGGCCTGTATTTATAGTGTTCTAGAGGAAGTTATTCAGTTCCAACATCAATGGGATACTCCCTCTCTTGGATGGGGTAGCTCCTCTCTTGATGGGATAAGTTCCTCTATCATAGGGATGCATGAACCATCTGGAGGCGCTCAATACACGTCAAACACTCTTCTAGAAGGCTGTAGAAGTGACCACAAGTAACGTTTTAAGATGAAACGCGCGCCTTTTGACCTTTACAGGGGTACGCACCCATCCCTTGACTTACAGAGCGTACAAGTACGCATGTATAATGAACTTGGAGTGCGTACACGCAGGTAAGGTAGAGAGAACCTGCGTACCCAAAGATAAACATGTTTTTTAATGACTTTCTCTCTTTCTTGAAGTTTGACATGGAGAGTAGAGGTACAAGGCTTGCGAAGGAGGATAGTATGACTGTTGATGGAGCCATACTAACTGCAGATAGTCATGGTAACAAATTTTAGTGTAACAGGGTGAATGCTTATGAGGGGAATTTTAGTACTTAGGACCTATAAGTTATTGGGTCGAGGGTTTGGTCCCTCCAGAAGTCAGAGAAATTCTCTGAGCCCTTTTAACTTAAGATTTTAAGTACCTTAAGACTTTTCTTGGAAATTAGTTAAGTGGAAAATGCAATGAATGAGGAAGGTTAATCAATTGAATTTGTGTACTTTTATAAATGCTCAATTTTCATCCATATTTAGAACTTTGATGATGAAGGTGAATAATATGATCTTTTCTAATCAATCATCATAATTCTGCAAACATTCTTCTACTTACCCATCTACTCATCCTACCATTTTTACTTCTCTTTATTAGGGTGCACTTAAGCTGGAAAACCCTTTATTAAAACTTTTCTTTTCTTTTACAAAAGTAATCTATCGAAGTCTAACCTTATTACATCCAAGGACTTATATTAAAAACTTCAGCTCCATTTATTTACGCTACCTTTCTACTTATATGCCAAGATTAAATAGTTTGGTTAGATTTTATTCTCTATTTCTAAACATAAAATTGAAAACATGAAATAGCCAAGTTTAAACATTTTGACCATCCATGGATTGTTTCAAAGGTAACAAGCTACACACAATCTTTTATTCTACATCAAAAGTAAATAGTAGTGGCATTTTGACTTGCACACTTTCATGGTATTTTTCTTTCTTGGGGTTCATTCTTCTCAACCTTTTTTGACCTTTTTTATTCTTTTTGTCATTTGATTTATCTTTTAGGACATACCGTCTTTAAATTTTTTTATTTTTTTGAATATGAAAAACATTTGCAGAAAGAAAAGGTATGTACATATTACAGATTTGACATTATCCATTCAAAAATTATGACTCCTATTGGTACAGGAACATAACGTTGGCTCCACTTGGGGATGGCATTTCCTAGTGAACTTTCAAGAACTAGTAGATCAATGGCCTTATGAATTACTGTGATGTTACTCTGCAACTTTTCCCTTTTACTTTGTTGCATTATTGATATTTATGATAGTAAAAATTTTGAAGCTTAGGGCCTTCTCTTCGGGCTTCAACTCCAAAATTACCATCCAATCCACACTAAAATTTTGAAGAATAAAATATATACAAGTAATTAGTGAAATTAGTGACTAGGATCTATGTAGTGCTTAAGCATTCAACCATTAACGGGTCCTCCTTCTACTTCTACACCATCCAATTCTTTGAGGAAAAAAGCATTATTACCTCTAAAATCATAAATGATGTATAAGGGCCTCTACATAGGAAGTCAAACTTCCCATGTTTGCCATTGTCCTCCCTTCTTGACTCCCATTGCAAAACTTTATATAATAGGTAGAAATATTCTGCCTTAGTCCTTTTGTCAAAACATTTCATGATTCTCTCCTGCAGAACTTGGGATCTAATATACACTCCTTTCCTGGTCTGCTATAAGTGAATTTTTTGGTTGATCCTCCTTTGAATATCATTTGGCTCGGCTTCTACCTCTTGGAGCAAATTCATCACTGGTGTTCCCAAGGAAGATGGGAAAGCAACCTCCAGTCCATAAATTAGCTGATAAGGATTGGTACCAATGGATTTCTTTGTGGTCAGCCTATCTACCCACAAGGCATTTACTAGCTTCTTGTTCTAGGTTTTCTTGTTATCTTCCAATAATGTTTTGATGATATTCACTAAGCTCTTGCTGGAAGACTCTGCTAGTCCGTTTCCTTGGGGATAGTAGGCTGTGGAGTGACCCAAGGTTATATGATATTTGTTGCATAAATCAATCATCCTCTTTGATTTGAAAGCTATTGCATTGTCTGTGATGATTTTGGTTGAAAACTGAATCTGAACAAAAAGTTGGTCTCAGGGAAACCTATTATGACAGCATTAGTAGCCTGTCTTGAGGGTATGGCTTCTATCCACTTTGTAAAATAATTTGTGGCAGTCAAGATCCATCTATGTTGGGTAGAGGAAGGGGGATGAATTTCACCAATGAAATCAAGACCCCATTGCTAAAAAGGTGGTTTGGTAGATATTCGTTTCAAAGGTAATGGTAATAGTTTTCTTTTTCCTTCAAAAATCTGACATTTGTGACATGAGGCTACAAATTTCTTTACATCAGAAAATAGAGTGGGCCAGTAAAAACCCGTTCTTAATATCTTGTCAGTTGTGGAATTCTAGTAAAGATGTCCCGCACAATCACCTGCATGAAACTCTTGTACTATTTTGTTAGATTCTTCTTTTAACAAACAATTAAGAGGGATGCCTTCATGATTTTTCCAAAATAAAGCATTTTCAATTGTGCAAAACTTCAAATATTTCATTTTTAAGAACCTGCTTTTAGTCCTAGATAACTCAGTAGGAGCTGGAATATTTTTTAGAACGTAATTTCAACATACCATGGAGAGTCAGTAAAGGCTTGGCTGATTAGTGGAGTCACCATCTCCTCTTTGTTATCCAATTCTACAACGAAATTTATGTCTACGGCCTGACAGTTTGATTCAGCCATGAGCTTGGCTAAACCTAGTCCTTTGATCAATTTTGTAGTTTTAATTTCTAGGTCATATTCTAATATAGTATTTATCCACTTCCATCTCTTTCCATCTGGTCCATCCGAGGTTAGGATGTCTTTGACTACAACATTCGGAACATAAGCTATTACATGAGGATATAGGATATAAACTCTGAAATCTTTGATGGCTTTGACTAGAGCAAAAGCTTGCCTTTCCATTATATTATACTTTAAAGGGGCGTATCTTAGGGCTTTGCTATATAAGGCTATTGGTTGTTCAAAACCCCGATCTTGTTTCTGCAGTAGGACTGCAGCAATGGTATGTTCTGAGCTGAAAGAAAATATAATGAAATCCCTATCAAACATTGGACTAATGAGAACTGGAGTTTATGTTAAGGCTATCTTTATATCTTTGAAAGACCCTTTAGCCTCAAGTGTCCATTTAATAGTTGAATCTTTATTTAACATATTATTTAGTAATCTAATTAGTTCAGCTAAGTTAGAGATGAATCTTCTCAAAAAGTTTATTTTACCTAAAAATGCTTGTAGTTCTTTGATGTTCCTAAGATGTGGTATTTGTAAAATGGCTTCAATTCTCGTTGGGTCAATCTGTATACCATCTTTGGAGATTATGTGGCCTATTAGTTTTCCCTCTTCCAACCCAAATAACGATTTTTTAGGATTTAGAGAAATTCCATACTTCCTACACTTAGTGAAGACTTGCCTAAGGTGATCCAGGTGTTGCTAATCTAATTTAGAGAATATCGTGATATCATCTAGGTATATTACTAGGAATTCATGGATTTCCTTAGAAAAGGCTATGTCCATTACTCTTTGAAAGGTGGCCTATGCATTTTTTAACCCAAAAGGAATTTTCACATACATGAAAGTACCCCAAGGAGTAGTGAATGCAGTTTTTGCCTAATCGTCTCGGTGGACAAAAATCTAGTTATAACCAAAAAAACCATCTAGCAGTGAGATTCTGGTTGAACCTACTACCTTTTGTAATATGTGATCCATTTTGGGAAGAGTGTAGTTATCCTTGAGTGAAACTTTATTTATATTCCTAAGGTAAACACATAGTCTAATTTTGCCAGTTTTCTTTCTTGTAGGTACCAAATTAGAAACCCAATCCGAGAATCTAATTGGTGCAATGATTTTGGCTTCATACATTATTTTGATTTCCTTTTCAATAGAAGGAAATAGAATGGGGTTAATCCTTCTAAGCTTCTATCTAAAAGGCTTCTAGTTGTCTTTTAAGGGAATGGTGTGTTGTATTATGCCGGTGTCATAGGACTTAAGATCCTCATAACTCCAAGCAAAAACATTTTGGAATTTCTTTAACATTTCTATGTATTTCACATTTTCATTTGGAGGTAAAGACTTTGAATGTTTTATCAGTTTTGGATCTTCTTCAGAGCCTCTGTTACACTCCTCTATCTCTAATTTTAAGGGTTTCATTTTCAACTTTCTAGGGACATCGTTTGAATCGAACAAGTCCTCCAAAGGAGTTAATCCTTTGGGCAAAAAATTGTCTTTAAGATTGATGACTTTAGATTCTTCAATAATTGCCTCATCAATTTCAATTTGTTTTAGGTTTTGAATATCTGATTTTGTAAACTTTGTGGGATGGAACCTATCTATCATTTCATCTTCTACTTTGTTAATTTATATTTTATCAATGTAATCAAAATCTACTGTTATGTCAGTATCTATGTTGCTATTCACAAATTCTTCATCTAAAGTCAAAAAATTGTTAATTTTTTGATCGTTATTGAATACTTGCCAATTTTTTAAGTTGTCAGGAATAGCAGGTCTGTGCCTAACCTCAGCAGTGTACTGATCGTTAGGCTAAAATGTAAACTTGCAAGTACTAGCAAACATAGCTAAACTATGAGCTTGCATATTGTGTTTTCTTGGAATAACAACAAGCTTGGTTTCTAAAAATGTTTTTAGTATCTCTACAATTGTTCCTCTATAAAATCCTAACCTAGTATCCCTAGTCATATAAACAACGTTAATTTGTTTTTACCAACTTAGAATCTCCCATAATAGGGACACTTATGGCTCCTAACCTTTTGACCAATTTGAGACCTAACAGAAGTGCTTCATACTCGGCCATGTTGTTTTTACATTTAAAGTTCAATCTGTAGGCATGACCCTTTGAATGATCATTTTATACATTGTAAATCCATACTCTTGCTCCTACACCTAATTTGTTTACTGACCCATTGAATTCAAGATGCCATAGAATATCACGTTCATAATTCTCACTGTCTGGGGGAACAAAATCTTCTTTGACTAAGGTATCTAGGACATCTTTATTATCTGAAATCTCTTGAATTTGGACACTCTGATCTTCTTTTGCTACTGCAATTTCTTTTGGTTCTGATATAATGCTATTTGAAGTGTCTTCTTGGTTTGATTCAACATTGTAAAGAATGAAAGAATCAATATCAGAATGCATTGAATATATAGGAAAGTTTTGAGGTCTCTCTTGGGTGCTCACTACATACTTCATCAGAGTCTCTATATACAGTTTTTAGGATGTCCAAAGACTGATATGGTAGCATACGACATGTCAAGTTGCATAGATCCCTGGAGTTTGGCACCCCACATTCTAGAAAACAACATGCCATATTTAGGTGGTATATTAACAACAAAAATGTCCATTAGAATAGTCTTAGCAGGGTACTACACTAGCGAAACACACAGGTCATTTATAAGTCCTAGGCACTTAACTTGGCTTGAATCAAATGAAAACAGGTCCTTGTAAGGCCTAGCGATATCGAAGTTTAGCTTCTCCATAACAGATTTAGGCATAAGATTGTGTGAAGTCCCAGAGTCTAGCATGACATTAAGTAGGATTTTATCATGGATCTTAAGACTAATGTAGAAGGGTGGTATCCCTCCTTCCACTGGTTTTCTATTAACATCAAGACCGAAAATCAACTCAGGCTGATCATCAAACAAGTTAGTAGAGACTTCATTCTCAACGAAGTTTAAAGATTTTATTATTTGAGATCTGTAACTTTCATGTTTAATAAGTTATGTTAAAGGAATTGATATTTTAATTTTGGCCACCTCTACTCCCAAATTGAAAGGCAAAGGGGATTTATCTGTTTGAACATTTGAAACCTTAACAACAAGGTTTGGAGCATTTTTTTCTTCTTTTTTAGTGTTTGGTGTCCTTTCTATTAGATTTTCTAATATAATTTCTGGAGATTGTTCCATTGTTTCGTTGAGGGGAACTGAAGTGGAAGGTTCCTCATTACAAGGTTGGTCATTGGTTACATCTTCAATGGTGGGACTGGGAGGGTTCTGACTTGATCTAGAAAGGATTTGGAGAGTTTTTGTGACTAGAGCTACTTTACCTTTCTTAGGCTGATTAGGTATTGTTTTCTTGTTTTGGTCTGAAACATCAATGTTCTTTTTTCTCCTTAAATTGTATTGTTTATGCACTTCGAAGATAATGGAGTCATACCCTTTCTTGTAGTCGAATGATTCTCCATTTTGGGTCTATAACTACTGAAGCATGTATAACTCCTGGTTATGTTGAGTCAGAAAGACAATTTCCTCATCATCTAACCCGATTAAGTTAATGTGGGTGTCTTGCTCAGGGTCTTCTAAATGGTAAGTTTCAACATAGTTTTCTTAGAAAGGAAGTCTCATGTTCTGATCGAGCCCATTTTTACCAATATTTTGGTTTTGGTTCTTCCTAAAGTTTGGATTCCTCACTAGAGGTGCTTGCTGGTTATCCTGGTGAGGATTCCTTTCAATAATCTCTATCCTATCCATTAATTTGTCCATTCCTTTGGCTAAAGCATCCATTTTTTGGTCAAAGGGTGTAGTTTCATCTTTCAAGGGTGTTCTTCTTTCGTTTTTAACTCTAGCTCTTTTAGATAGCAGATTAGCTTCTACACTTACAGCTACACTTTGCATATCTTCTAGGGTTATGGGATTCCTTTCTCTCATTTGGAAAGCCATATCGGTGTCAAACTCGTTTGGAAACTTTATCAGGGCTAAACAAGGTGGACGTCTAAGGTCAAGCGGTATTGCGTTATATACATTGTTAAATCTAGTAAAGTAGTCCTGAATGGTTTCGTTTGGTCCCTATCGAGGTTTTCATATTCAAAAAGAATTTGAAGAGGGTTCTTTTTCTTCTCCCACCTATTTAAAAATTGTTGGTAAAAAACTTCTAAACTATCTATACTATTATTAGGTGGAGATCTAAACCATGTTCTCACTTCTCTAGCTAGAGTTTGGGAAAAAATTCTCATTTGGACATCTCCTATGTCAATTTCATGTAGTTCAAAATAATCTGTCATTTTTCTTGTGTGTTGTTGTGCTGTGTAAGATCCCATGCCATCAAATAGGACAATTTTACTCTGGTAGTCTGGTGGCATGACACCTTGAGGGGCAGGCATCACAAGAGGGGAATATTTGTTTGCCATAGCTTTGAGTTGGGCAGGATTGAGAAGAGGAGTTGGGGTAACAGGGGTAATGGGTATTTGATGGGTAGTGATAGGCTAATGGGGAAGCGAAGGTATGAATGGAGATGATAAATGAACTTCAGAAATGTGAGGAAATGATGGTGAACTAAAGGAAGTTGAAGTTGTTTTAGAAAGTTCAGGGATCCTATCAGTAGTAAGGGATGATTGAGGGGAATTCAGAAGGTACTGATCGACTGACAAGTTTGCCCTTTAGACTTCAAGTTCTGCTCTAAATTCTAGATCTAGAACTGTGTCATCAAGTGCACTCCCAGACTTAGTTCGAAATAGGGAAAGATCAAAATACTCATCAAAAGGGAGCTCTTCTACAAACAACCACTCATTAGGGTAGGAATTGGATTTGATTAAAGGTCTTGGGCTTACTGAACTTTCGTATCTTCTGATTATTCTCGAAATAAGGTTGGGATTGTCAAATACAGGGGGAGGATTTGGATCAGAGTTCGCCCTTGTATAGTGAGTTCTCCTTGAAGCCAGATTTCAAGCCTTTTCTAATTATTTTCTTTTTTTTTAATTAATTTTTGAAATAAATTCTAATAAACCCTTTAAGAGGCTTGAAAATAAAAAATTTGAATTTCTCAAATTTTTATTGAGATTGAGGGTTTGACTCCCTAGTATGGTCGCCACTATGTTATCGCTCAGAAGTCTTCCATAGAAGTTATAAAAAGAAGGAATAATTTGAGGTAACCACAAACATAATCTCTTAGACTTGAGTTCTAGCCAACCTAAGTCCAGAGAGAGCTCTCTCTTTATAATTTAACTTTGTTTTGGGTTTGATTTCAAGCTAGTTCTTAGTGCTCATGATGTTTTGGTTTTGATTGGGTGGTGGACTTAAGGGAACAGATGGGCAAAGCAAGTATTCAGGCCAGCGGGCTATGTAGTCAATTAGAGTGTGGATTAACTGGAGCAGATCAATTACTAAAGCAGGAGTTCATAGGGTAGGCTAGCACAACAAAAAGCAAATCTACATGTTCAAATGGATGAGGTAGTCCTAACCAGGGTAAAAGGGAAATGAAGAATCCTTAAACCGGGATCAATATGAAGAATAGAAGGAGATCAGTACCAAAGGGCAACTAAGAATCCTTTACTATGGCCCTAAGGGGGGAACTACAGAAGTAAGGGAGCAATTAAGAATTCCCAGACTAAGATAGTTTAGAAAAAAATAGTGAGAAAGTAAACAGTCAAGACAGAGAGCATTAAAGCTAATTCTGAAATATCATTCCTTGCTTACTATTTAGATCTTATAGAGAAACATGTGAATATTTATAAACATGACGAGAAGACAATAATAAATGTGAAAAGACAATACTTATTTGGTTTCCACTATGTTCAAGAAACCTGTGAAATGTCTTTAGCTTTATTTCATGACATAGCAAGCCAGTCCAGTGTTGATTACAATAGCTCCTTAACTTCATATGAAATGTCTACAAAAATGTCTTTTAATCCACCCTAATGATTTTGAAATGTGAAGTATTTATACAAAATATGTTACAAAATATCTCATAACAGTATGAGAATTATTCTAGAAAATCAAAAATATCTTCAAGCATGAAGATAGAGACAGATGGAAAATTGCTTCTTGATGTCCCTTTTATTGTGATTGTACTGGATTTTGTAATTCAAATTTGGCTCTTTCAGTTTCTTGATATCTATGTGTTAGAATCACTTTATGTCTTCAACCTACTAATACTCTTTACCTCCTACACTTTGACCCTATTTCACCTGTTTTACCTAGCTGCCATATGGATTTACTGCAGTAACTTCATAGTAAATCTATTAATTTTATCCACCATTCTCCTTCAGGTAATTTCATCTTTAGCAGCTTTCTATATATCTCATCAGCTTCGGTGTACTTGAAAAAATTTGGCTTGTTGACAAACAGGTGCTTTACCTCATGCTCTAGGAAAAATATATTTTCCAGATTATCATACAATACCTTTCCTGTGGGCAGAGCTTTTACCCCTGAAGTACTAGCTTGGTTGCTGGCCAATTTGTTTATTCTTTCAACATAGTCATCGTGGTTCATTTGCTTGTCATGGATGACCATAGGACTGTGAAGGCATTTTTCCCTCAAAATACCAAGCTTTGTCATGAATCTCTCAATATCAACTTGGATGCTTTTGCATTTCTTCTCAAGATTGAGCATACGGTTCATTTTAGTAAGAATCTTCTTGATTTTTATGATGGTCCCTATCCTATTTTCTTTGCCCAATTCATATAGCTGATACTTGTTCTTGCTATTCAAGAGTGTTATTAGTTTGTTGGTCTCTTTAGGCTTGTCTCCCAACTCTTCTCTTGTCTTTTGAATTGCTTCAGTAACCACTTTCACCAATTCAGTCTGCTAAAAAATTACTTGAATTGATGGCCAAACATCATTGACAGAGTCAATGATGTTGGCCCAGAGCATCTCCTTTATATCTCCTAGTGAATGTTGCAATGTTAAGTCATTGTCAAGGATTTTTATCATTTCACCCATTCTTTAACTCTTTTGAGCTTCTTATTTCTCTTGTATTTGCACAAGTTTGCAGTCAATTTCCAAACTTGACACTTTTTCTCTAAGCTTTTTAAGCTTAATAGCCTGGATGGTCATTTCCTCCATGGCTTTTAATAATTTAGTTATCTTTTCTGTGCAAGTACCTGCGCTTGTAGATGTACCTATGACTGACATGGTTATAGCGAGTGGAACTATTGGTGCTAAGGAAGTAGCCAATGTAGAGGGCACCAGTGTAGAGACTGCAGGAATGACAGTCTATGGAGTGGTGGCCAAATCACTCTATTTAGACTGAATCAATTTGTCTAGCTCTTTCTCTGTTTCTTTTAATTGATCATTCAACTTAAGGACTAAGTCCATAAGCTCCTCTTGTTCCTTCTGAGTTTCTAATACTTCAGTTGTTTGTGGATGATGCAGATGAGGGATTTTGAGCTGCTTTTTCAAGGTAGTCATATCATCATTTTCTTTTTGATTAGCCTTTCTGCAACCTTTATATCCTTGGGATCATGGCCCAACTATATGATTAAGTCCTCTAAGGACTTTATCCTGGTATCCTTGGCCTACGAAGAGGCCTTTTCTAGTTGGAATTGAACTGATATATTTTTCAACGAATTTTGTAGTTGATGTGCTACAATGGCCTTGCTGGTCAATGTGGAATAGACCATTTCTCCCATTTTTTTATGCAATTCTATTTGGTCAATAGGATGTATCTCCTTCGCCAATACCTCAAATTCTATCTTTAAGTAATCTGCTATAAACCTGGGCTGCTTTATGGTAGGCTTCATGAAAGTCATTTGCATCTTACCTTCTTTTACATCAAAGGGTGATATTAGCCTTGTTTGATTAGTGGGAGCCATTTTGAGGTATTGTCCATTTTAAGGATTAGTGGGAGCCATTTTGAGCCTTTAATATTTCATTTCTAGCCTTTATCTCTTTGTATTTCTCTCTAATGTCCTGGTCTCGGCTAGTTGAAGCCCTGAATGAGGATACTTCCGCACTCTTCTTTCTTTCCAGCATTTGAGCATGTGTGGTGGAAGGTTCTTGTGTTCCTCTAAAGGGAGTGGCCTGCTTGCTCTCTGCCCTTTCTGTACCTATGGTTCCAGTTGTTTCCTCTATGAACTCGTGTTCTGAAAAATGATTTAACATTTGCCTCTTGACATAAGTCTGTGCAACAGGTCTGCTAGAAGGAGTGGCCTCCTCCCTATCTCTTTTGGTATTCTTCTCCTCATTTAGAGGAGTCTGTACAATAGGATGAGTACTCATAATGTTTTATGGCTAAGACAGCTCTTTTGATATGTCTGGTTGCCCTGATTCTTCTTTCTCTTGAGGTCCTTCCTCTACTTGTTGCTCACTATGTTCCTATGTTTCCCTTTGGGATTGGGATTCTCCTGGCACCTGTACAAAAGAATATTCATCAAGTATCCTTTCTAGATCAATCAACACATTGTCAACAACAACATCTATGCTATCTCTATCTACTAAAGTGGTCTCCACCCATTCTAGTTGATTTTCATATTGTTCTATCTCAGGAATTCTGTCGTGGATATAGGGAGACAATTTGTCATTTTGCCTTCTATTACAGATGAAATCAAAAGGGTCATATCTCCATATGAAGCTTTGTTTCATTTTAAGCCTTTGAAGGATTTCTTCTGCTTCCTTTCCAGCTTCCCTACTATTGCATATAAAGGGGCCAAGCTCGTCCTTTTTTCTGAGTTGAGTTTTTTTCTTGGCCTTTACAAAATGTACCTCATTTGAATTAATCATTTGTCTGTAGTACTCCAGAGCAAACAATATCATGGGGAGGTATATTGGTAGTTTGTACGGTGCTAAGTCAAAGCCATATATTCTAATTTCAGTGTGATTTTGGTACAAGTACCAATCTCCCACTCTATATTGTTTGGAAAGATGTAGGACCCCCCTGATATCTGCACTGAACCTAGGGGGAGGACTTCCTAACAACATGGTTTCCATTGGGTGCACAAAAAGATATATGAAATCTGTATAAGTATATGGAGAATCATATTGGTGGATTAATGAGGTCCAAAAGACTATTGATCTAGGATTGCCTCTGATATCAAGCTTTTGAAGTGTAAATGGGAATTTATCAACTTGATAGTATAGGAAAATATGATATAAAACTAATTAGTACCTGAATACTCTTTAATTGTCCATTCTCGTGAATTGATCATGCATTGTATCTCCAATGAATTTGGCATAATCAAACATGATGGTAGGGGGTTGTCCAGGAGTGTAAATGGACAAGAACGCTATACTAATCTCATCAACAAACTCACTGGTAGTCTGGCCTAACACACCAGATATCATTGCTATGATGTCGCGGCCAATTTCAGAGAATATGGTCCACATGTATGGGGGATGATCCTTAGGAATGTATTTCTCTTCCCTAATGAAGGTCTGGAATAATTGAGCAAGTTTGATGGAGGTGATTGTAGGGGATCTATCAAGCAGGTATCCAATAGAAATGGGGGTCAGGTTTTGCCCTGGTTGCAACTACAATATTTCATTGATGGATTCAACAGTGATGATGAATAATACAGTATGGTCAGGAGTCATCACTGCCCTTTGGCTGGGACTGTAGTTCATATGGCAATAGTGCACAATTTCATGGAAGATATGAACTCTAAGGAATTGGTACTTGGGCAAACCTAATTCCCAAAGACATATTTTGTTTGCATGGTTTAGGTATTGGTCTTTGTACCTACAATATAACTTCAGTGGGGATTCATGGACAGAGGTGCCTTTGATTTGAAAGACTTTGTCTTCCAAAGGGAGATGGTTTAAGCCTCAGTGGGGAGTAGTAATTGGTAGGACATTTAGTGCAAATCGGGCAGCCATCCGTGGTTCTTGTGGATTCAAGAACCGGGGCAAAAAGGGTTTTCAGTTAAGCTGGGGGAAAATTAGTTCAATTCAGAGTAGTTTGGGTTTGTTGGGAAACTATTTTACTTGATTACTTAATAACTTAAAGCAATTGAGTAACAACTTTGCGAATTAAATAGGGTTTCCCAATGATTTTGGGTAAATACCTCGTTTTGGCTCTGAATGGTTTGATGGGTGACTGTGCATGGTTTGCAAGAGGCGTACAGCAATTGAGTAACAACTTTGCGAATTAAATAGGGTTTCCCAATGATTTTGGGTAAATAACTCGTTTTGGCTCTGAATGGTTTGATGGGTGACTGTGCATGGTTTGCAAGAGGCATCTGGAAGTTTAGCAACTTTAGTAGTTTGAGAGTTGTACATGGGTTGACGGTTGCAGGTACTCTGGTGCTTGCATGGAGATCTGAGGGTCTTTTTCATGATAAAACTAAAAACAATGAGTTTTTTAGTTTTATTGGTAAATTCAATTGTTTTGGAGGGTATACGGTGGACATGTGCGATTGGATATTAGGAGGGGCATGAGACATTTTATCGTCTAGCGGGAGGTGGTAAGTGGGTTTGGGATCGCACTGCTTTTGGGCTAGAGTGGTTTCGGGGGGAGGCTGCCCAATGCCATTCATCAGGCACCACATAGCAGGGGCGTGGAAAGCGAAACAACCCATATCAGGTGGGTAAAGTTTGACCTTTGGAGGCCGCCCGATATGATCGTCAACCATCAAATCAAATGGGACCTGATCGTATGGTGATCGGGGTGGAGTTTTGGCATGAGGTTTAATGGAGGGGCCCAGTGGAGGTTTAAGAGTGGTGGGATTAATTTAATCGATGGATTATGGTAGATTAAGGGTGTCAGGGGTGATTTCATTGGCAGAGGTCGATTATTAATTAACCCCAGATCGGTTAATTAATTCGTTTTATTGGGGTTGGGTTTATTATAAAGTTTATGTGTCAAACTTTTGGGGCGGGGTATTAATATAAAGGTTTTATTGATATATATACGGGAAGAAGGGTTATTTTATCTGAAGTTATATATAAATAAAGTTAAAAGTTAATATGAACGAAGGTGGAAAATGTTTTAGCGCTAAGTGTAAAATGAATTCTTTGCAATTTGTTTTTGCTTTTCACATAGAAAACATAAAACTTAGGCTTAGTGTATATTTGCAGGTTTTTGTGAAAAGGGGGTTTTTATGGGGGTAATGATCACTTTTCTAAGGTTTTACCTTTAGAGAAAGGAGTTTATTAGGGGAAAATGATTTTTCCTGAGGAAAATGATGTTTTTCTTGGGAAAAGGGATTTTTTGGGGAATACAAGTGAATTTTAAGGGGGTGAATGCTTATGAGGGGATATTTAGTACTTAGGAATTATAAGTTATTGGGCCAAGGGTTCGGTCCCTCCAGAAGTCAGAGAAATGCTCTGAGCCCCTTTAACTTAAGATTTTAGGTACCTTAAGACTTTTCTTGGAAATTAGTTAAGTGGAAAATGTAATGAATGAAGGAGGTTAATCAATTGACTTTGTGTACTTTGTTAAATGCTCAATTTTCATCCATATTTATCACTTTGATGATGAAGGTGAATAATATGATCTTATCTAATCAATCATCATAGTTATGCAACCATTCTTCTACTTACCCATCTACTCGTCCTACCCTTTTTATTTATCTTTATTAGGGTGCACTTAAATTGGCAAACCCTTTATCAAAAAATTTATTTTCTTTTACAAACGTAATCTATCTAAGTCTAACCTTATTACATCCAAGGGATCAGATTAAATAGTTGAACTCCTTTTATTTACTCTACCTATCTACTTATCTGCCAAGATTAAACAGTTTCGTCAGATTTTATTCTCTATTTCTAAACATAAAACTGAAAATATGAAATAGCCACGTTTAAATATTTTGACCATCCATGGATTGTGGAAAAGGTAACAAGTTGCACACAATCGTTTATTTTGCATCAAAAGTAAATAGTAGTGGCATTTTGACTTGAACACTTTCATGGTCTTTTTATTTCTTGGGGTTCATTCTTCTCAACTTTTTTTGACATTTTTTATTTTTTTTGTCCTTTGATTTTTCTTTTTGGACAGACCCTCTTTACATTTTTTAAATTTTTCTAATTTTTTGAATATGGAAAACATTTGCAGAAAGCAAAGGTATGTACATATTATAGATTTGACCTTAGCCATTCAAAAATTATGACCCATATTGGTATAGGAACATAATAGTGGCTCCACCTGGGGATGGCATTTCCTGGTGAAATGTCAAGAACTAGTAGATCAATGGCCTTATGAATTACTGTGATCTTACTCTGCAACTTTTCCCTTTTACTTTGTTGCATTATTGGTATTTATGACAGTGAAAATTTTGAAACTTAGGGCCTTCTCTTAGGGCTTCAACTCCAAAATTACCATCCAACCCACACTAAGCTTTTGAAGAATAAAATATATACAAGTAATTAGTGAAATTAGTGACTGGGATCTATGTAGTGCTTAAGCATTCCACCATTAACTGGTCCTCCTTCTACTTCTGCACCATCTAATTCTTTAAGGAAAAAAGGATTATTACCCCTAAAAGCATAAATGATGTAAGGGCCTCTCCATAGGAAGTCGAACTTCCCATGTTTACCTTTGTCCTCCCTTCTTGAGTCCCATTTCAAAACTTTATATCCTAGGTACAAATCTTCCACCTTAGTCCTTTTATCAAAAGCTTTCGCGATTCTCTGCTATGGAACTTGGGATTTGATATACACATCTTCCATGGCCTGCTGTAAGTGAATTGTCTGGTTGATCCTCCTCTGAATATCATTTGTCTCGGCCTGTACCTCTTGGAGAAACTTCATCACTGGTGTTCCCAAGGAATATGGGAAAATAACCTCCAGTCCATAGACTAGCTGATAAGGACTAGTACCAATGGATTTCTTTGTGGTCAACCTATCTTCCCACAAGGCATTTACTAACTTCTTGTTCCAAGTTTTCTTGTTATATTCCAACAATTTTTTGTTGATACTCACTAAGCTCTTGTTGGGAGACTCTGCTAGTCTGTTTCCTTGGGGATAGTAGGCTATGGAATGACCTAGGGTTATATGATATTTGTTGCAGAAATCAATCATCCTCTTTGATTTGAAAGCTATTGCATTGTTTGTGATGATTTTGGTTTGGCAACCGAATCTGGACAGAATGTTGGTCTCAAGGAAACCTATCATGACAGTATCAGTAGCTTGTCTTGAGGGTATGGCTTCTATCCACTTTGTAAAATAATTTGTGGCAGTCAAGATACATCTATGTTGGGCAGAGGAAGGGGGATGAATTTCACTAATGAAGTGAAGACCCCATTGTTGAAAAGGTGCTTCGATAGATATTGGTTTCAAAGGTAATGGTAATAGTTTTCATTTTCCTTCAAAAATATGACATTTGTGACATGAGGTTACAAATTTATTTACATCAGAAAATAGAGTGAGCCAGTAAAAACCAGCTCTTAAGATCTTTCCAGCTGTGGTATTCTAGTAAAGATGCTCCCCACAGTCACCTGCATGAAACTCTTGTAATATTTTGTCAGATTCTTCTTTTAACAAACAATTAAGAACCTATTTTTACTCCTGGATAACTCAGGAGGAGCTAGAAGATTTTTTAGAAAGTATATAATGTCAACATACCATGGTGAGTCAGTAAAGGCCTGGCTAATCTGTGGAGTCGCCATCTCCTCTTCAATATCCAATTCTGCAATGAAATTTATGTCTAGGGCCTGACAGTTTGATTCAACCATGAGCTTGGCTAAAACCTGTCGTTTGATCAATTTTTTTAATTTCTAGGTCATATTCTAATATAGTAGCTATCCACTTCCCTCTCTTTCCATCTGGTCCATCCTGGGTTAGGATGTCTTTGACTACAGCATTAGGAACATAAACTCTGAAATCTTTGATGGCTTTGACTAGAGCAAAATCTTGCTTTTCCATTATATTATACTTTAAAGGGGAATCTCTCAGGGCTTTGCTAAAGAAGGCTATTGGTTGTTCAAAACCCTGATCATTTCTCTGCACTAGGACTGCAACAATGGTATGTTCTAAGCCAAAAGAAAATATGATGAAATCCTTATCAAACATTGGACTGATAAGAAATGGAGTTTGTGTTAAGGCTAGCTTTATATCTTTGAAAGACCTTTTAGCCTCAAGTGTCCATTTAATAATCGAATCTTTCTTTAACATGTTACTTAGTAATCTAATTAGTTCAGCTAAGTTAGAGATAAATCTTCTCAAAAAGTTTATTTTACCTAAAAAGGCTTGTAGTTCTCTGATGTTCCTAGGATGTGGTATTTGTAAAATGGCTTCAATTCTCATTGGGTTGATCTGGATACCATTTTTGGAGATTATGTGGCCTAGTAGTTTTCCCTCTTCCAACCCAAATAAGGATTTTTTAGGATTCAAAGAAATTCCATACCTCCTACACTTAGTGAAGACTTGCCTATGGTGATCTAGGTGTTGCTGATCTGATTTAGAGAATACCGTGATATCATCTAGGTATATTACCAGGAAGTCATGGATTTCCTTAGCAAAGACTATGTCCATTTCTCTTTGAAAGGTGGCCCCTGCATTTTCTAACCGAAAAGGAATTTTCACATACATGAAAGTACCCCAAGGAGTAGTTAATGCAGTTTTTGCCTAATCGTCTGGGTGGACTAAAATCTGGTTATAACCAAAAAACCCATCTAGCAGTGAGATTATGGTTGAACCTACTACCCTTTGTAATATGTGATCCATTTTGGGAAGAGGGTAGTTATCCTTGAGTGAAACTTTATTTAGATACCTAAGGTCAACACACAATCTAATTTCGCCAATTTCCTTTCTTGTAGGTACCAAATTAGAAACCCAATATGAGAATCTAATTGGTGCAATGATTTTGGCTTTGTACATTCTTTTGATTTCCTTTTCAATAGAAGGAAATAAATAGGGGTTAATCCTTCTAAGATTCTATCTAAAATTATTCTGGTTTTATTTTAAGGGAATGGTGTTTTGTATTATGTTGGTGTCATAGGACTAAGGTCCTCATAACTCCAAGCAAAGACATCTTGGAATTCCTTTAACAGTTTTATGTATTTCACCTTTTCATTCAGAGGTAAAGACTTTGAAAATTTTATCAGTTTTGGATCTTCTTCAGAGCCTATGTTACACTCCTCTATGTCCGATTTTAAGGGTTCCATTTTCAGCATTCTAGGGACATCGTTTGAATCAAACAAGTCCTCCAAAGGAGTTAATCCTTTGGGCTAAAAATTGTCTTTAAGATTGATGACTTCAAATTCTTCGTCGATTGCCTCATCAATTTGAATTTGTTTTGTGATGGAATCGATCTATCCTTTCATCTTCCACTTTGTTAATTTCTATTTTATCAGTGTAATCAAAATCTACTATTATGTCAGTATCTATGTTGCTATTCACAAATTCTTCATCTAAAGTCAGAAAATTGTTAATTTGTTGATCGTTATTGAATACTTGCCAGTTCTTTAAGTCATCAGGAATAACAGGTCTATGCATAACCTCAGCAATGTACTGATGGTTAGGCTGAAATGACAACTCACAAGTACTAGAAAACATAGATAAACTGTGAGCTTGCATATTGTGTTTTCTTGGAAAAACAACAAGCTTAGTTTCTAAAAATGTATTTAGTATTTCTACAATTGTTCCTCTATAATATCCTAACCTAGGATCCCTAGTCATATAAACAGTGTTAATTTGCTTTATTACCAACACAGAATCTCCCATAATAGAGACTCTTATGGCTCCTAACCTTTTGACCAATCTGAGATCTAAAAGAAGTGCTTTATACCCAGCCATGTTGTTTGTACATTTAAATTTCAATCTATAGGCATGACGCTCTAAATGATCATTTTATAAGTTGTAAATCCATACTCCTGCTCCTGCACCTAACTTGTTTACTAACCCATCGAATTCAAGATGCCATAGAATTTCATGTTCATAATTCTTACTGTTTGGGGGAACAAAATCTTGTTTGAATAAGGTATCTAGGTCATCTTTATTATCTGAAATCTCTTGAATTCATTGTTGTTCGTACTAATTGTTGTCATTTTTGTTCATACTAACTGTTAAATGGTCAGAAGATGTGAGAGAGACTATCATGGAATATTTTTTGATATAGTTGCAACATGATAAAGTTTCATATTAAAGATGAGGAGCAGATTGATGAAGGTTAAATGACCAACTGATGTAAAACTTCAGAGGGAGCTATAGAATCTTTGAAAAAATAGCTTGATGGCTCTTCTTTCCCAATAAAGGCATGACATCTCCACTGATTATTATGATTATAATGACTCTGATGATGCCTTTGATTACTTGAGAAGTGGCATAATCATGATTGATGACTTCAAAAATTGGACATAAGGGTCTATAGGAGGAAATTGACATGTTACAAGTGGTTCAATGATTATGTTTTGACCTTGGTAATTATCTCTATATTTACAGGGAGTTATGGACAAGCCATGTTGATTGGATGTCATTATTGATGATGTCTGATTTATTACCCTCTCATTTATTAATGTAAGAGGGAGTTGACTTTTAAAGTCAAGATATCAAACCTAGCCATGTTTTCTACACTTAAACATCTAATGAGATGGAGAAGCAACTGATATGAATATGTATATCTTATGACATCCCTTTTGTTCTTGATTTAACACCCTATCATTCATATGCCTCACTATGAATCGATCTATGGATGAGCCTCATATATTGGATGAGCCTCATATATTGGATAATTTATTATTGGAATATCTCTTTAATTTTATTATCTATAATCTAATGTACACTGCTGGAATCGAAGACTCCATGAATATTCTAATGCTAGATCGGTTGGTAGTGTGATGAATGGAAAGAGCACATCAAGTGCTATATCTCTTGATTTGGTTACTATAGAACCACTATTGAAGCTGAATGTACATAGCAGCAAGTATGTTTTTTGAAGACTCAAAACTCATCCGTGAGCCATTTTTATATAGTACATTGGAGAGCTACCAGGATTTATCATTATTGATTAGATGAGCAGATTACTGTCATCCTTACATAGACTCTCGATAATATATTCCTTCAGGAAAGGATGGAAGTCATGGATAAACCCTATTAAGAGAGTCTCGATTAAACATTTAACTCTGGGAGCTCCTTGGGGCCTGTGATACTTCTTGATGTTATGAGTGACCATAGGGTGAGTTGTTCACCTTCCCCTATAGGTATGCTAGGTACAATGTGAGTGGTTATCCTTCCCCTATGATATCTCATGGTGACATATAACACATTGGGTGAGTGGTTCACCTTCCCCTATTATGTGTATGTGTGTATGGTGAGTGGTTTAACTTCCCTTACAATTTATGAGATATGCATAGGATGATTGGTTCACCTTCTTCTATGGCATATGATCAGGATGAGTGGTTCACCTTCTCATGTGGATACGCCAGTGTGAGATGCATACAAGCATATGCTTTTTGTCACATGTGGACATGTCAGTGGGACATGGTCCATCCTTTCCCCGCATGTAGAATGTTGATTCCCTACAATTGATAGTTGACAGATTAGTGGGACATGGTTCATCCTTCCTACAATTGTTTGTTGGTATGCATGTAGGACATGGTTCATCCTTTCCCTTATCTTGGTGGTTTGCATAGGCATATGATGTGTTTTATCCTTTCCCTATGATGGTTGTGACATGTGATTGTAGGATGTGGTTCATCCTTTCCCTACATGTGGTTGTGAGTATGATGTGATTCATTCTTTACCTGTTGTTTCCCTAGCATCATTCTACCCATGTACTCCAAGACACATGGGAAGTACCCTGCATATTGATAATGAGTTGGGAAAAGTGGATAGGGACTATAACTATACAGATGGACACATCGTGTACTTTTGTACTCCCTATGTCTAGGATGCATTATTTTCAACAACTTGATCACTTGGGATCAAGTCTAATTGGGGCTCAACCCCTGGTTATGTAGACTAATTTTGGTCAATGGAGAGTGGAAAGGTCTTGTGACTAATTGTCGATCAATTCTTATTCATTATATATATCAGTGTTCAACAAAGTTGAGATGAGATGAAAATATGGTTCATGATGATAGGATGGCATGATGATGAATGGATTGGTAGGTGGAATTATCCCTAGTTGAGAGGGAGTGTTAAAATTGTAAACTAGGACCAAATTCTACTTTGGACATTGCATTGGATGGATATGGTGATTGCACTGAATTTTTCTTATTGACCCAAAGATAATCAAATTTGGTCAAGGAGAAATTTTCTTTTGAATTAAAGCCCTCACTTGTGAAAATTGATAAGGTCAACTTGAGGTAAAATAATCAAGTGGAACCTCTCTTCTTCTCCTATAAAAGGAGGAGCCCTACAACCTTATTTCACACCTCCAAAAATTTCATTTCATCTCTTGTAATACTTTTGAGCCATATTGGTAGAAGCTAGATGAATGATTTTTTTTGGTTTATTCTTTGGTTAATTTGTCTCCCACGGGTTTGAGTTAGGAGCAAAGAACTAGCCATAGGGTTAAGGGAAGTTCTGGGTGATGGTTTGATATGATCCTTGGGTGAGTCTCTCTCCAACAATATGCCACATTATTTGTGTGGGGCCACAGGTGGGATGCAACCCTATTTGACATGGAATCGGAGGTCCGAGAGGCAATTATGAGCTACATAATAGGACACATACCTATTTTCCTTGCTCAAGTAGATAGGTGAGATGATGGAGGGATAATTATTGGCTTAAGATTGCAACAAAGAGAATCAAATATGTTTGGAGTCAAAACCATTGTGATTGGGGAGGTATGGAAGTGGAGAAAAGAGGATTGTGGCAAGCTAATGGCAAACCTTAACAAATGTTCAAAATATCAAAGAAGAAGACACCAATTCTTGGAGCATGCAAATATTGTTAGAATTGCAGATTTATTAGGCCATCTTCTTGTCTAAGGGGTAATTTATTAGGTCGTCAATTGGAAAGCCATTTATATTGCACTCTCTCTCTCTCTCTGTTGAACATTTGATATCAATATTAAGAAGAATTGATAAAGGGTTTCCCCATCTTACAGTTTTTCCCTAACTTGAGCCAATTCATGTGATCTCTTGTCTTGGGTTGTATTCTACATTTACATTTAATGTTCTTTCATCAATTACTATCATGGTTAATGTGATTGCTAATGGATTAATGAAACTGATATGGGTTAATGATCTAATGAAGTAACTAATCTAAGCAAATAACATGTTAACTCAAAATGAACAGATATATTTCATACAAATAGTATGCATACTCAAAAAACAAAATTAATTATTTTTTGCAGGAAAGTGGTGCATGTTGTAAAATTCAAGCCAAAGAATGAAAAATGAAAGCCTCATGTTAGGATTTTCATGGTAGATTCTTAAATCATAATTTTAGGGGAAATTCGTATCTTTAGATGACTGATGACATTATGCAAGTTATGCTTATGAAATTTCATGAAGAGATGATGTTGATGAAAATCCATGTCCTTGACGTAATATGCAAATCTATAATGACAAAATCCCAAATTGATTCCTCATTAGCCATATAAATGGTTTTCATAGATAGAATAACTTTAATAAATGTAAATCCATTATGAGATTATGATGTTGGTACATGGCATATAACATAAATGAATTCAAGCATGATTTTTTTTTTGAAAAATAATTAGGCATATGAAGTAGTTACACTTGTAATCTAGATTGAGGGTATGCTTACCATAATTTTTTTATTCATAAAAAATAATTAAATTAATTGAAGGATCTTATACAACCTTCATTAAATATGAGTACAATGATAGATGTAATCATTTGTTATCTATAAATTATATTTATGTGTACAAGTATGATAGTTTAACTACTATTTATAAACATGTTTATCTTGTTTCATAAAAGAAAGCTATAGATGGAGAGGTTGTGCAACATCCTTTAATAATTTTCATTAGGGAAAAACAAATAAAACAAAGAAAATTAATCATATCTAAATTTTCTTTTCAAACAATGCCATTTCCTAATATTGCATAAACTTTGTATAATAGGAAACTACATAGAATTTTGTAGGTAATTATACACATTATTGCATGTTTATAATCACAAACCAACGTATATTTAAATAATTTATTAAATTCTAAACCTAATTCATCCTAGAACACAATCTTCAAGGTTACCCAATATCCACATTTTGATAACTCATAAAAATTTCCTTTCGATTTGAAAACTATAAAATACAATAGGGAGAGTTTTATGTGTAAGTATGAGTATGGCTTGTAAAAGGTCTATGTCGTTGTGAAAACAATCTCATATTGTAAACCCTAAAAAACGCAGGTTGCATAAACAATGTAATTTACACATTTTTTGCAACCTACAAGCCTCCATGACGTCGATAACCTACTAGTTGTACGTATGTTGCTTTGTGCCCACAATTTGATGAAAGGTGAAATATAAATTTTTGTTTGAGGCTACATGCATGAAGTAAAATGTATCCTTACATATGTGACTATGAAATGTTTTATTCTGATAGATAATAGATTAATGACTCCATAATTGAAATATTGTGGTTTTGGACTATTGTTATATAGAAGCACTCAAGTAATTTTTAAAATATTATAGGTTTTGATATCCAACTATAAACAGTCAAACATGTTTACAATCACAAAGCACTATATATTTGAACCCTTTAACCTATTTTAATTGCAAGAAACAATGAGTTATTTTATCAATTAACATGTATTTTTAAAATCTAGTTTTCTTGTTGGTAGTTAAAATATGATTTTTTCAAAGAAAAATTATCAAACAACAATCATATATATCCATTAATATTATATATATCCATTAATACCAACATTATATAATTATATATATATAAAATAAAATAAAATAAAATGCGTTCTCAACTAATTTCCCAAATATCGTTACATCTTCCAAATGTATTTACATAGATTTTATATAAACAAACTATATTATGTAATTCTAGAGTCTCTAGAGTCTCTCTTTCATTTTGTATAGGACTTTTATTGTTATATAATTACAACAAGTACATGCATAAATCATTTCTCTAGTTCCAAAATTTTATTTCCATACATTTTCGATATATATTGTAACTTACCTTTATTTTCTCCTACATTTTTCAATATTTCCAGATTTTTCTTATACTTCTCCGACTATTCCTTTTCATTCCTTTCATGTTATTCCTTTTTCATATTTCAGTTGGGATAAAACATTAGCTAATTGAACCATAATTGTTTTTACTTCATTCTCAAGTTTTTCCTCCCTCGAGTGTTTCTCATTTGTAGTAAGAAAAATTGGTATTGACTCAACTATGGGATTATGTAATTGCTACTACAAATTAGTAATTTTATATGGTAGGTTTTGCATTTGTTGGAATTGTAGCATTGGTATTGATGTCAACGAACACTTCGAAGAGTTTTTATTATGTTGATGTTAACCTGGATTATATCTCACTCTTTGTGATTGGCAGAAAATTTGCAGGAGGATGAACAGGTATCTGACAAGGTGGAGTTTTATGTTGATGCCTTGATGCTTTCAAAGAACATGATTGGAGGCTTTTTCATGATTATCATAGACATTTCAATGGTTTACAAAGATTTTGTAGGTTCAAGAGGTTCTTGAAGAGGTTGATAAATATGTTTTGGAATTTTGAAGCTGAGTAGATGGATGAAACAAGCCTTGGCAAGGGTAACTCAGGTAACATGAAGGAAACATGAATTAGGAGTAAGGGTAACATAGGTTCTCAATGTATTGACTACATTAGAAACTCACTTCCCAAAGGCAACACCTGGGTTATACTCTGTAAGTGAGTTTTTCTAGATTTTGTGCGCACTAAAGTCATTTCTAAGGGTATTTCTTATGGTAATTTCACTTGGTAATTATTCAAAGAGTATGAGGAAGCTTTCTAGAAGGTTATTATAGTTTTATAGATCTCTAATTTCATGTAGATCATGGAGCATTAGTTCAAGGAGAAGAAAGTTTCAAAATAACAGATCATTTCATGATTATGAACAAAGAGTTGTTGAGTTTGGGACTCCTTTGTAACTATTGTCTTAATCACTCTAGGAAATGATATATTGGAGAATGCCTTGAGGAGTTCTCGTTTGTTGTTTTATTAGTCAAGTGAGTGTGAGAAAGGAGATTTTATGCAAGTTGTGAGAGACATAATGCAAAAAATATTAGTAGTTTGTAGGTGTTGGTGAAGGTACCAGAAGCATGTTTCAGCCAACACCTTATGTAGAGAGAGAGGAGATGAAGTAAGGAATGTTTGTATATCATTTCGGTATTTGGGAACTTCCTGTGCATTCATTAGAATATTGTTTATCAAAAATGTTTATTTTTGGTCAAATTTTATGTTTTGCAGAGGACTGAAGTCTTGTTGTTGAGTTGTGAAGTTCTCCTTGGAGTCTAGTTTGTAAATGAATGGAAGTGTGGCTTCTATAGTTTTAGGATGTGGTGGCGTTTGTTTAGTAGTGCCTAAAGAATATAGGTGTGGTGGCTCCTTGTTAGTGGTGGTTGGATGAGGTTTATTGGGAGTGGTGGCTTTCAGTAGGTGGTGGCTTGGAATGTCATGAGTAGAGAATTCCTAGCTAGTGGTGGTCAACAATAATCTTCAAAGGGGTAGTGGATCCTAGCTTGTTGTGGTCAGCTAGAAGATTTAAACGATTTGATTTATCATAATAAGATAATGAGAAGCAACACAATAGTAGTGGGTAGTTTTTATCCCCTTGAGGGTTTCTACTAGAAATATTTGTATCTCACGTGTTGATTATATTTTATATTTTTGTATTATATTTTGGTCCTCTAATATCATCCTATGTGTTTTAGATTGTGAATGGTTAAAATATTAATCAATTGGAAAAAAATTTATAAGTGCCATAACTATTGATTCACCCACCTTCTTAGTAGTGATCTACATTTCTAATCTCCCTAGTCAAGCTTAACCACTTGAGAGTAGATCATGGACGATGGCCAATAATAAGAAGATGTTTCAAAAGAAGAAAAAAAGCAAACAAGTCAAGAAATTTTCAAATTTAGAAGAACCCCTCTTTTTGCTAGTCAAGAATGGTGAAGAATTACCAGATTCCACTAGTGCATGTAGTGATGATGATGCTCTTGAGATTGATGGGTTAAAAGATGATAACCAACTGATTGAGAATGGTGTTCCAAATAGAAGTGGAGGTAATTCTCATGGAGAAGAAATTAGTAGTAATGTTGGAGGAAAGGAGAGACTACTTGAAGATAAAACTTCACTTATCACAACATTGGGCATAGTATAAAGGTCCTCACTTGGAAATAGAGATTTGAGGAAATTGCTTCAAATTGTTGAAGAAATAGAGAAAAAAGTCAAGGAAGAAAATTTTTATTTAAAAACCCAACTAGAAGAAGGAGGAAAAATAGAACAAGGAATGAGGAAGTAGTATAATGAAAATGAAGATCGGTGTCAAAGAATAGAAGTTGAATCATATTCTACAAGAGAATAATTAGAAAGGACCATATCTAGCACTCAAGCAACTACAAGCAAATCAGAAAATGTTGGAGAAACTAGTAGTAGCGTGAAAAGTGAGAGTTGTTAGGAAGACCAAAAGTCAAGAAACGAGGAAAATAATGAGCTAAGAAAGGCATATTCTCCAAGAAAATATATTTCTCATAATGAGAAATGTCAAGTGTTTGCGCTGTCAAAAATTTGGACATATAGCAAGAAATTCCAAAAAGAAAGAGATAAAGTCCTCTCAACAAAAGGAGCAACCAAAGGAGAAGCATCATCAAGGAAGCATGCAAATAAGTTTTCCCTATCCATGAAGATCATGAATCGTCAGGTATAGTAGTCCTTTTTATGGTTATTGTTTCTCATGCAATGATTTTGGCCATAGGGCTAAATTGATTGCAGGGCATATGCAAGGAGTATAAAAAAGATCAACAGAAGATATGGATCTATTCCTTTGTTCCTTTGTCACATAAGTTGTTCTGTGTGTGACAATATTGGCCATAAGGCCAAGGATTGCAAGCTTCCCATGTGTTACAGGTGATCCAATCAAAGGGAGAGATAATGAAAATCCATTCATATAAGAAGAAAGAAGTTATTTTGCATGTAAAATATTAATCCGCCAATGTTTGGGGGAGAAAGGAGTAGTAAGAGACTCCCACCAAAAGCTAAGGCCTGCATGGTCTCAAGGGGATAATATTGCCACATCTTGAGTTTCTTGTAGATAATTTGAGATGCAACCATATCAAATAGATTGGATGATGACAAATCTTAGTATGAGGAAAGAGATGCATGTGATCAGGGGGAGACACATGAGGTTTGAAGTAGTGGTTTTATTTTTGATCTATTCTTATCTTCAGTTTGTCAATAGTTGGATCAACCATAGATATTTTTGTTGATATCTTGGGAGCTACTATATTTTGATTTTATGATAATTTTTAGGAAATGGAAGCCATGCATTTGCACTGATGTGTGCTACAATTATTTATGTTATTAATGTCGAATCTATTGAAGTTATTGAGATCAAGAATTTGTGATGTGAGTTTGAGAGAACTTGCCAAGGTGTGGAGATTATTTGGAGATGACACGTGTCTAGGAGGAGCATCTCATATACTTCCTTGCTAGTAGAAGAGGAAAAAGGCATTGTTTGGAGAAGTTTGCTATGTTCATCATACTTTGTGCTTATCTGACTTTGGTCTTTTGCAAGAGTATGTGCCCTAGTTTTTCATGGCTTATGTGTTTCATCATAGTTGTTATGTATTAGATTTACGAATTTTCTTTTTTAGATTGATGGTTATTTGAGCTCATGATATTCCATGGATAATTTACATTGCTATATGAGCAATTTTTATATGCTACTAGTGAGAATGAGATTATTAGCATTATATTTGTTGTAGAGAAGCTTGTGATGCATATATTGACTTGAGGTTATTAAAATAAGATGTTGAGTAAGGGTTTGTTGTTGCTACCACATATTCTGAGTAGGATAAAATAATATTCTTACATGGAAAAGTTTGTATGGTGCTAAAGCACATCACATTTATGTATTGTATTGCCATGCATGAGAGGTTTCTATGGAGATTAGATGGTGTTGTATTGAAATTGGAACATCTAAAGTGTACATATTGTTATTTATGACTAGTATATCTAGATGTAGATGCATGTTGATGTTGAGATGTTTTGCATTTGGATGGATGAGTTGTAATGAGCTTATGCACTTGTGTAAGTTGGATTAGAAGCATATTGTTGTTGATGCATAGAGTAAGTATATTGTTGCATGAGTCTCATGAGAGTATGAATGTTTCCTATGATGTTTTTATCGATATATTTATGGTTCCTCGGATTTTGATCTCATTATATGAGGAGAGAGAGTGAGTTGACCTTGATAAAATGAGGTCAAGCATTTGTGGGGTTGATGAGTTGCTAATAGAGCCTTATTGTAAAATCTTATGTTGTTGCTATTATTTATTAGTGATTCTTAGACGCATTGCATATTTGGACATTTGTTGATAATGTTGGAGAAATTGTGGTTCCTTTCTGTTATCTACTACAAGTGATGCTTTTGCTGCTTGTTGATTTGTTGTTTGGAGCTAGAGTTGATGCTATGCTAGGCCCCTATACTACTAGTATAACCCCTTATTGTTATTAGTACAACCCCCTTATTATATTGTTATACCCATGTAGTCCACATATAGTTACTATTGTGTCCCATAGAATCCCACTATTGTTATTATTGTGCCCTTACATTATTGTTGTTATGTCGGCTTTGATTATATTATGACCTCTTAGACTCCTATATATCGAAAGGAGGTCTTTGCATTTGTATCATCTAAGAATTGTTCATTTGTGTAATGTAAAGGAGGTTGCCCCCTTGAAGAGGCTTATTTCTAAGGCATTCATCTATCTTTTTGTGAGCTGGTTTCATAACATGCTACAGGAATTTGATGCTATGATCTTGAGCTTCATTGATGATTTATTTCTTACTGATGATGAGAATGTATATGTTGTTATTTCTATGTCATGATATTCATGTTGTTGTTATCATATCATTACGTTGTAGATGTCTATGCGAAGTATGGTGGTTTCTCGTGGTTTTATAATGATCTTGCTACAAGGATTTCATTGTTGGTATTTGATATGAACTGATTAGTTTTATTTGTTGTTGATGGTTGAGATGTTAAGAGTATCCATGTACTATCATATTCCATGTATAGTACTCTTATTGTTGTTTCATAGAGCACATGTCATTTCTCATGGATTCCATATATTTGATGCATATCATTGTATTGGGTATGCATAGAGGATAACACACTTTTGTGCAATTGTAAAAGCCATGTATCATCATTATCTCATATTTTGGTGCATTCGTTATGGATGGATCCATGGTGTCTAGATTGTATTGTAAAATTTGTCTTATTAGCTATGTATGGGCTAATGGGTGTCCAATTCATGTCTTATTTTGTATATCATTGATGTATCACTATTGCATTGGATGAATGATGTGAATTTGAGTCCATAGAGCCACTAGTTGGTCATAGGTATGCTTATAAAGGAGTCATATGTCAGTCTTATGTACTTATCATATCCATGTATTTGTTCCATGAAGCATTGTATTTATATGGCACTTCATTGTATATCATTGCTCAAATTCATTTGGAGTCTTAATCCATAAGGAGTAGTGTCTTGCAATTGGGAAGGGGGTTTATTCCATAGAAGTGGAATTGTTACTAAAATAGAAAAGAGAGTGGGTTTGCAACTCCATTTCTGTAGAAATTTGATAGAAATTGCAACTTCTCAAGATTTCAATCTGAAAACAAGAGACAACAATTCTACTCTACTAATATCAGGTATAGAAATTACAAGTTAGAAAAACATGTATAGACATGCAATAATAAAAAGCACAAGTTCACAATTATTTCCAGGAGAGCCCCACTAGGAAAAACCCCTCAATCATCTTTTCATTAATAAGTTGAATAGAGAAACTATTACAATTACTTGTTCCAGCTCTTAGCACAACTTGCAAAAGACTAATTGTTCTCTCTGTTGAATGCGAGCCTCTAGCCAACACTTAGCCAATTTTATGCTCCTCCAACCTCCTATTTCCTTGCACAAATCTAAGAAAATTCGAACTCCTAAACAATAGGGAAGTCCCTATTTCCTTGGGCAAATCCCAAGGAATTCATCTCTTGATTGCATGCAACAACTATACACTAAACTAGTACACAACTCATGTTACACTAGCCTTTGTCTTTGTTAGGTTCCTATACCAATAGGTTTCATCTTTCATGATTGACAGTGGAAGGGCTAAATATGTTCATCATTGCAGGCTGCAAAGGTTCCATATTTTGTGTGCATACTATGAAAAATTAAAAAATGAAAAGAGGGTATGCCTTAAAAGAATAATCAAAAGGCAAGAAAATAAAATGGTCAAAGAGAAAAGTGAAAATGAACCCCAAACTAAAGACCAGGAAAGTGGCCAGTCAAAATGCCACTACTGTCTTTTTGGCAGTATCATACTCTACAAATACTACTGCTAATCATACTTGATGGGTGGCCTAATAGTCTAAACTGGGACATGCCATGTTTAAATTGCTTGTTGCAGAATAGAGAATGTTCCCTGTCCAAACAGCTCAAGCTTGGCAGATGATTAGCTAGGTAGAGAAATGAAGGTGCCCAGCTGCTTAATCTGGGTCCTTAGAAGAAACAAGGGTACATTTTAGATAGGAGGGCAGTCAAAAAAAAAAGAGGATAACCAGGGTCTGCTAATTCAAGTGCACCCACTTCAAAATGAAGGAAAAAATGTTAGGATTACTAAGATGGGTAAGTAGTGCAAGGTTGCAGAA